>SKCR01032777.1:0-266362 GCA_019454045.1 Zanthoxylum bungeanum | reverse complement strand
GTCAGATCCAGGAAGCTATGCTCGGACTCCCTGAACATATGGTAAAAGGAAATTATTTCTCTCCCCTTGCCGACCTGTTCAAATACCTTAGCTCCAAAAATCATCATCAATATGTCCCCTAGTTCTCTGTTCCAACGAGTGTATGAGTTGGTGCCGATAACTACAAAGTTGGAAATGTGATATCATCCAGCTGGAGGTCAGTCCCAAAAGATAAATAGGCATACACCTCGGTCGTTAATCAAGTCGATCTCTGTCATCTGCTTGTGTTTGGTTACCAAGAATTTTAATGTCTCTTCAAACGATTCCCCTATTTAACGAAAATACTTTTTAACCTTCTGGTAGCCGTCCCTCGAGAACCACAACCATCACTCCTCTTAAATGCCCATCAAATCACCTCTAGGGATTAACCCGAGCGTGACACTTGTCGAACATCTATGCCACTCCCGCCAAAAATAAAACTATCGACCGTCAATGGGGCAGTTGAAAAGTTTTCAATCTCAGCCGTTCATCTTGTTCTGATCAGAAGAGGCTTGGAGATGACACGCGGCACACATCCGGGGACTCTTCCCGATCCGACGGCTCAAAATACCCCGAACTGACTATACAAAAAGCAAAGCAATGCTCATTTTTCTCTTTTACGAAAATCTGAACTCTCTAAACTACAAGAGCTCCTTTCTTCCCCAACTGAGATCAGCGAAGCCACGACCAACCAGACCGACCAAACCAAACTCCAGTACTCCAACTCGAATCAAGTAAGTCTCTGTTCGACCACTTATCTTATTAAATTGATGTAACTCTTCATGACTGTCTGATGCTTGTGAATGTTTGTTTGCGTGTTGTTATTTTCTCTTCTCTTCATTTCTTCAAACATGCTTGTTCTTCTTGTTTCATGCTGCCATGTGTGTTTCGGGTAAGATTTGGAGTGTATGATGTACGCTTTCTCTAGTTGAAGGATGGGTCGTGGGGTAGGACACATGTGTTTCGGGCTTTTTGTGTTTGGTTTGGTGTTTTCAGGAAGGGACTTGTTGTGAGTGGCCATTGCTAAGATATTTAGAGACTTCAGGTCTATGTTCTCGGATGTTAGAATAGCTCTCGAGTCCCCAGTGCCTCAAATTAACCACTGACTGACCTTTTCATCCTGTTGGGGGGATCCTCCCAAAATCACCACGAGGTTCAAACTAGGATTAGGAAAGTTCGGAGCCTCGCTGATCATTTGGAGAAGAAATTAGTCAATAAGCAGATTACGTGGAGTCGGGCCTTATCCAGAGGGCGCCCCCATAAGTCCCGGGTCATCTAGGTAGCTCCCAACTAACCTTCTAACTGATCCCCAGTGTGTTTGATTCGAATATGATAGGAGTTATCTGGATTCCAGAATTGACCATGCTTCAAGACTTGTACTATGCATGAATGTCGAAGCAACCTAAATTTCTTGACCGGATCTGGAGTTTGGCCAAGTGGCCTGGGCAGGATGAAGCTGAGAGTTCTCAAAGATGGCTGGCCGCTGCGGAGGCCAAAGGGAAATCCAAGGTGGTTGCCCGCCCGACTATACAACCCGCCTCCTCTCTTATGAGGGTGGCACCAGGTCTCTTGGCCCGTTCGGCTTCTGCATCATTCGGTTCTGCAAACAAACATCAACGTCTGCTCAGGGATGAAGTTGTTGAGTACCAAGAGGAGGATGAGGATGAACAACCCTTGATCAGGAGGTATACTACTTGGAGGGAGAGGCTGACTCCTCTCCAGACCCGGAAGAGGGGTGGTGCTGGGGGTGGAAGACCTGAGTGAAAAGGCACGGGACGCCACCTCTCATCTGGTGCCAAGCGATCAATTTGCTAGCCGACACGGTGCCCCCAGAGCGGATTCCAAATTTTGAGGACCTTTCCCCCGAGGGAGTAATTTCTGGGTTCTGTGCCCGGATGGTTGAGGTATGCATGTTGTTCTGTTTCTGCTCTGTGTTTTTACTTGATTGACTTCTAACTTATTCTTTCTTTCTTGCAGGCTAACTATGTGATGGCCCGAAATAAGGACTTACTCTTGAGTTTTTTTATCCGAGGGGCGTCAGGTACAAAGGCTCCAAAGCCAAATACCGGAGCATGAGGCCGAGCTGGCAAAAAAAAAAAAGAGGACCTGAAGCAGGTCGTGGCCGAGCTTGCCAGAGAAGCAAGAGAAAAACAAATATTTAAGCAGGTCGCGGTCGAGGCTATTGTATTGAACGATTTCTCCAAAACATTTCGGCCATTGCCAAGAAAAATATGGAGACCGTTCAGGAGGAAAACAATCATTTGAGGCGGGAGGCGTTGAGCTCTGATTCCAAACTTATAGTGATGACCAAAGAGATGGATCAAGCTCGGGAAGCGCTAAAAAAGAGGGAGGCTGAACTGGAGGACGAGCTGGAGATGACCAGGCTTGAGGGTGTCTGTGACTGCGCCCAGATTATTCCGATAGTAATGCCTGATATGGATATGAGACCTATCCACGTTGCCATCCGATTATGCAGAGGGGAACTCTCAGAGAAAGAAGCTCGTGACCTTCTTCCCATTTCGGCGGAGGGGATCCCTAACTCCGAACTTCTAGCTGCTAGGCCCATGTCCCCCGAACTTGAGGAAGTGCGGCCTGCCCTTGAAATGCCTAGAGCTGAAACTGTCGAAGCCCCCTACCTCCCAGGCCGAAGCCGAGGTATCTTCTGCCGAGCCTGTATCTGAAGCCCTGCCTCCTGGACCTGGTCAAGAAGAAGCAGCTGCCCCTGTGCGGGCTGATTTATGAGGGTGACCCTGAGAAGGCCCGGTGTAACCAAAATTTTTATGATTTCTTTTGTAATAGCAGTGTGTAGTTTCCTCTTTGCTATATATTTTAAATGTTTTACTTTATGTTTTCAACACTTTGTTCCATTCTGGCTTCACGTTCACTAACTTGCTCTTCTGAGTTCTGAAAGTAACAAGAGATCTCTACCCGACCAACTTGAATTCGATCAGGTGGGGAATAATCTGTCCTCGAGCCGAAAATCCTCTCGGTGGGACACAACCTTACCTCGACGAGGGTAGCAACAGACTTGGCTTCGAGGGAATGTGACCTCCTCAAACCAGCAGAGAAACGGGCATGGTGGATATGCTCAAACCCTAAGCCGAAGATGATCCTCTCGGTGGGACACAACCCCACCCCGAGGTAGCAACAGACTTGGTTATGAGGGAATGTGACCTCCACGAACCAGCAGAGAGACGGCCATGGTGGAGATGCTCCAACCCATGCCGAATATGATCATCTCGGTGGGACACATCCCGACCCCGAGACAACAATAGATTTTGCTCTGAGGGAATGTGACCTCCTCGAACCAGCAGAGAGCTGGCCATGGTGGAGATGCTCCAACCCCATATCGAAGATGATCCTCTCGGTGGGACACAACCCGACCCCGAGGCGGCAACAAACTTGGCTCTGAGGGAATGTGACCTCCTCGAACCAGCAGAGAGACGACCATGGTGGAGATGCTCCAACCCCATGCCGAAGATGATCCTTTCGGTGGGACACAATCCGACCCCGAGGTGGTAACAAACTTGGCTATGAGGGAATGTGACTTCCTCGAACCAGCAGAGAGACGACCATGAGGGAGATGCTCCAACCCCATGTCGAAGATGATCCTCTCGTTGGGACACAACCCAACCCCGAGGCAGCAACAGACTTGGCTCTGAGGGAATGTGACTTCCCCGGACCAACAGAGAGCCGGTCATGGGGGAGATGCTCCGACCCCATACCAATGATAACATTCGGTGGGACATAACCCGACCCTGAGGTGGCGGAACAAGATAGCTTTCGCGGAAAGAATCCAGGCCTGAGTTGAATAACCTCGGCGGTACGAATCCAGCCCTGAGTTGAATAGCCTCGGCAGAATGAATCTAATCCCGAGTTGAATAGCCTCGGCGGAACGAATCCAGCCTCGAGTTTGATGGAACAATACGATCTCGGCAGAACGAATTCAGCCTCGAATTGGGTGGAACAATACGGTCTCGTGAAATGAATCCAACCCGAGCTAGTGGAACAGATAACCTCGACAGAAAGAATCCAGCCCCGAGTCGGATAGCCTCGGCGAAACGAATCCAGCGCCGAGTTGAATAGCCTCGGCAGAACGAATCCAGCCCCGAACTGATGGAACAGATAACCTCGGCGGATCGAATCCAGCCCTAAGTCGGATAGCCTCGGCGGAACGAATCCATCCTAGAGTTGAATAGCCTCGGTGGAACGAATCTAGCCTCGAGCTGGTGGAACATATAACCTCGGCGGAACGAATTCAGCCCCGAACCGGTGGAACAATGAGACTTATTCAAGAGGGAAAAACTTCAACCTCTGAAGCTCTGGGAATCCTGGCGCGGGCATCCCATTGCCATGCATCGATGAAAAATAAAACAAGAGTAAAGTAAAAAACAGCGCGAGGGAGGTGTTTTAGCACATACTCCATAAAAAACTGAAAAAATAACAACTCGGGTGCTCTGAGGCAGCGTCCTGCCTGGTGCCTCCAAAACACAATTCTGATCCTTACAATTCAGCGTCCTAGCAAGCCATGATGCAGATAGGTGAGCGGCCGAGACCCTAAGGGCACAAACCTCCTCATGTTGGGCGGCTCTGGAGTCTGTACATGCTACGAGTGTAGAAACCTCCTCGTACCATGCTTCTCCTGATCCGGGCGGTCAAACAAAAACTCACGGGGAAAAAACCTCCCCATGGTCGCCTCCCCTCACAGTGGTTCTCAAAGGGACTCATCAGTCAACTCGCAGGGGAAGAAACCTCACTGGGTTTGGTTTACCCGGGACCATAATAGTCATGTAGACCATTCGACCTTCCCCATGCCATGTGCTCCGATGGTTTCTCGGCGGGATTCACTAGCCGACTCGTAGGGGAAGAAATCTTCATGGGTCCGGTTTACCCGAGGTAACAATTGGTCCATAGAGGCTTTTAAGCCATCCTCATGCCTTACCCCAATGAGATTCTCTGCGGGATCACCGGCCGACGTGCAGGGGAAGAAACCTCCATGGGTCCGGTTTACCCGAGCTACTCCCCAAATATGCGAGTCATGGGGTAGTAACGCTCCGGCATCGGGGGTTTGATAATGACACCCGGGATTGGCATGCCACGAGGGATTCATGTTTTTCCCACATGCACTTCATCTCTTGATGCGTTCTGGATCCTCAAAAGTGAAAGGAGTTGGGTCGGGGCACTTCCATCTGGGGTTTTGATAATGACACTCGGGATTGGCGTGTCACGTACTTAGTGCCATTCCCGACTACCAATCACCCTTTCGCATCGAGCACATCCCAAGAATATTGAATATAACTTCCGCATTCAATTAACAAACAAGAAAAAATGGACATGTTTTCTTAATTAAAAATAGAAAGTTTTATTCATATTAAAGGGATATGCTGCCCTTGTTACAACTCTTTGCGGGTTATTTAAAGAGATGTTTTTACAGTAATTTCTTTTGGTTATTGTCTTGTAGTCCGGTTTCTTCTTCTTCAATCCTTCTGAACTTGCTTCCAGACCGTGCTGCCAGGGTTTGTACAGGACACTTCATGAGTATTGCTGAACAATGCATTTTCCCGATCATTGCATGTCCCGATCAGTAATTTATACCCATATTCTCCAGTGGCCCACCGTCAGCTTCTGGTCCTTCCGCATCATTCCAGATGGTCACTTCACGGTAAGCCGGCGGCGCCCCTGGATACTAATCTAGTACCCCGATTATCATAGCTTCCCTGCTGATCATTCAGCACTTTCATTGCTGTGAAACCGTGGATCGGGCAGGACGAACCACTGCCACAACTTCCTTAGGACGAGCCCGTTCGCTTGTAAGGGGTGACGTGTCTATTCGTCAACTCCATGCCTTACATTTCATTCTGCAACTCAGTCCTAATTGGTGACTTCTGGTCACATTTTTTACATTCCATTCTGCAACTCAATAGGAGGATGTGCTGCTGTACCAGCTTCAGATGCGTTATTCCCTCATCTTTCCCATTACTGTCAACTTCCCATTTCTTTGCAAACCCTTTCTTCTTCCCGCTTTGACCAGCTTCCATCTATTCATTTTCCCTTTCATCCAATCTTCCTTCCTCTATTTTCCCTGACCACTCTGCTGCTGAACTCTCCAACGACCCATGGCTTTCACCTTCTACCATCATCTCACTACGCAAGTTGCTTTTTGTTCTTTCCCCACAGACGGCGCCAATTGTTGACGAGTGATTTTCGTCTCAGGGGCAATATCGAGATAATACCCCCGGGACAATCATCATTCAACCTTGAATTTGTTTGGTTAGGGAAGACCAAAAACAAATTATAGCAAAAGGCGAGAAATATGCACACAAAGTCGACAGAGAGTTTTAACGTGGTTCGGCGGAGCAAGTCCATCCTACGTCCACGGGCACAAAGTGATGATGTTTTTATTACGAAAACTAGCTCAGCTGACCTGTTTATGGGCAGGTTCGAAGGAAACCGAGCAGTTTACTTTTATTTTTACAAGTAGTACTCATTCTTTTTGTATTACAAATTTTGCTCTCCACTTTTTTCATCCCCTACAAATGAATCGAACTTCTACGTATATGCTCAGAGATTTACACTATTACCATGCCTCAATGATGTCACCCACGCGGTTTCCGACTGATTGACGGGCTCTCTGCCCCAATACTGTCTTCACCGAAAGCAAACCTGCCACCTGACGGCTTGTCACTTCAATCTGTTTTCTCCATTGCCACACGTAACGTACTGTAGCCAGTCTGTAAAGTGCTTCAATCAACGATGCATGTCAGAAGGAAGAGTTCAAACTACCCCTGTAACTCGTCAGTTGCCAAGAGGTCGGTTACTGATCTGCCGAGCTACCCAATCTGTTCTCATCATGAGCCAAAATATCCGAGCTCATTCGACGTGGTACCGAAAGTGAAATGGAACTGAGCCGAGTTACCGGGCTAATGTGGTCGGTTTTGGATCTGATGTCGTCGACCTCTGCGATCTGCACCATGTTGGATCCGGACTCCCTGAACATTTGGTCTTTAAAAAAAATTTCGCATCTGCCTTTACCGACCTATTCAAATACCTTAGCTCCAAAAATCACCATCAACAAATCTGCACCTACCATTAGATTTCAAATCATGGTACTATATCAAAAGCTTAAGATTCATCGCAATTTATAGAAAGAGAGAATTTAATGGTGGCGGGCAAGAACTAAATTCTTCTTTTATATATATATATATATAATGGTGGCATGGACTAATCCCTAATCAATAGTAACAGAGCAAAATATCATATTTACTGTTTGATTTAGGGCTATTCCTCAATCATTTTCAATTAGAATCCAAGACCCAAAAGTTTATTCCTAATTAGAAATTTCACTCAATGTTTTCAATTTGAAGCTAAGATCTAAATGCACTAAGCCTCAGAAATTGGCATTAAGTGTCGATGAAACTTTTATTAAGATTAGAACAAAGTTTCTGACATTTGTGTTATTATCAAAGAAGCATGCGCAATGACATTAAAAAATAGATTTTTTTTTTTATATATAAAAAAAAAAGATACAAAATTCTGAAATTAGACTGGCTAATTCTGATATTTGTAAAAAAATTAAAAAAAAAAATTCTGAAAAAGAAGCATGTTGTTTTTACAAGGTATTTTGCTGTTCTTGTATCTTTTGCTCCAATAATAACTTCCCAATAGAGAAATGCTTTGTATTTATCATCAACAGAGCTGTCTTTCAAGGACATAGGTGAAAATTTACATTATTCATGTGTGTGTATATATAAGAAAAACATTATAATTTAAGTAAAATCACTCAATAAATGGAGATCCGGGATGATAAAAAGTTTCGAATTTTGACCCGGGATAATAAAATTAAGATTGACAATTCTCAGTCCGTCTCTACCAAATGCCAAATCTATCCCTTACTTTACAAGAATGAGATGAGGCTTAAGTGAAGTAATTGAGGTTATGCTTAGGGAAGACATGTCCTAAAAAGATTACGGCTAAGGGTTGGTTCGGGGCTAAAATTTTGGCCAATACAATGCTTGAGAATTTGAGATAAAGGGCACCACTTTTGTTGTGCTTTTAATTTTCTACACCAGATCTAAATAGGAAGTTGTCATTGTCATTGGTCCCTCAAAGTATTACAGAACCAAATTCCATGGTCCTGGTGATAGGGTCCCCACTAAATTAAGGGTCACCCTTCCATTAAATCACAAGGTTGTTGCCTGTATTTGAAAATTGAAATTATGACAGGATCAGCAATTCAGCATCCACCCAAAAGCATTTAATTTTTCTACTGCAACATTACATAAGAAGATAAGATTAGCATGTGTAATAAAAATATCTTTTGACCCTTTCAAATAGAAAGTCTAGACAATAAAAATCCTCCATCATCAACCTTTATTATCGCCTGGTCCGCTCAATTTATTTATTATTTTTTTAGTTTCTTTCCTATTTGGCTTTAGTTATTATACCTTCTTATGATAAAATTGAAATCCGAATTATTGAACTTGAAATGGGACATTAAATTTAAAATTTCTATAATTAAACTTAAAAATAAAATATAAATTAAAATATTTTTTAATACTTATTATTTCAAATTCAATGTCCTATATACTATTTTTTCCTGAATTTTTATACAAAAATTTTGTACCTTTTATCCTATGTTCTTTTTTCACCTGACTTTTGTCATGTGTTAAAAGTAGGGTGGTAATTTGGGTCATGATTTATTTATTTGTTCGATTCAATTCGCTTTAAAGCGAATATGAGTTTGGGAAAATTGATTCGTTTAATAAATAGGTCAATCGAATCCAAATTTGAGCTTATCAATTTGTTTATTCATTTGGAATTCATTTATTAAATGAATCATAAATAAATTGAATCTGAATCGAATTCGTTTATATCCGTTTAATTATATTACAAATTAACCCTTATAATTTTTGAACAAAAGAGTTTAAGAAGGATATTTTAATAATTACCTACTTATAACCTAAAAAACAACTCTATGAAGAAAAATTCTAAACCTAAACTTAACCTAAAATTCTCTTTCTCTATCCCTGCTGCCTCCTCCTCGCCTCTCCTCTTCTCAGTCTTCAGTCCTCTCTCAATTTAGACGAGACTATTGAAATTCTCACTCAAAATTTAATACATAAAAGATTGTTGTGAGTGTGTAAAGGAGATAGGTTTTTTTGTTTGTTTGTTTGTTATTAACGGTGGAGAATAAGAACAGGTGGAACTGGAGATGAGTGGTTCCGAGCCTAGGAAGTCATCGTCGTCGCCGTTCCAACGAGGACCAAAGTTGTAACGCACCTACACTCTCCAAGCTTGTCCAGGGACAATGACTTGCCCATGGCCGCTTGTGTGTGTGGTGCTAGTGTGCACTTTGTATTTATTCTTATTTTATTTTATTTTCTATTTTAGGGGGTGTGACAACTCAAACATCATGTGTGTTTCCTAGTGGCACTTGTGCAATGTCTTTAAAACCTCTTTAGGGGGGGTGACCCGGGCACCTTAGAAGGGCCTTGGCCACCAGCATACTAGGGGCTTCAGCTGTGTACTCCCTCGCCCTTAGTTGGCTTGCTTAATGAAACATGCTTCCTTTTGATTTCCAATTGCTATGTCCGAATGTGTTGCTTGAATGTGTTTCATTATCTTATGCCTTGTGGATGTATGCTTATGGATGTATGCTTTACTTCGTTGCCTAATAATGTTCCATTCTATAAATAGCTAACCATGGGTACGACCTTGCAGGGTCGATTCTAGGCTGACTTGTTAGGCGCAACGCTAACAAGTGCCGCACGGACCCAAACTTGGTGACACCAAAGTTTGGCCCGTGACAGTTGGTATCAGAGCGTGGTTCAAGGTTGTGTTGCAAAATGGCTACGAAGTCCTCCACAAAAGCGCGCTTGGATGCTGTTGAGAAAAAACTAGTGGATATTGATAGTCTCGTCTCAACACTCACGAACAAGACTTCAGATGTCGAAAACCTCAGGCAAACTATCAAGGTACTCGAGGCCCTTACAACCAGGGTAAGTGCCCTAGAAACTCAAGCAACAGGTGCTAGCACTAGTGCCCCACGAGAAGGGGGAGATGCCAATAATTGGCAAGATGCCGTGAGCTCCTTGAAAGAGCAGTTGGCAGAGTTGAGCGTGAGGGTGAACCTCACCGCCCTCGCCGTCTCAAATTTGCCCACGACTACTCAGAGCATAGAACAGAAGAGATCCAAAATCCCAGAGCCTAGAGTATACGATGGTGTCAGAGACGCACAAGCCCTCGAAAACTTCCTCTTTGACATGGAGCAGTACTTTAAAGCTTCACGGATAGAAGAAGAGGGGGACAAGGTCTCAATAACCTTGATGTATTTGTCTGGAGATGCGAAGTCTTGGTGGAGGGCAAAACACATTGAAATCCAGGAAGGACGATGCGCCGTTGACAATTGGGAGGATTTGAAGCGTGAGCTAAAAGCTCAATTCCTACCAGGAAATGTGGCTTACATAGCTCGACGACAACTAAGAGACCTAAAACATACAGGTTCCGTCCGGGAATATGTGAGGAAGTTCTCCGGATTGATGTTGGATATCCGAGACATGTCCGAACAAGATAAACTCTTCTATTTTATAGAGGGGTTGAAGCCTTGGGCTAGAACAGAATTACAGAGGCAACGAGTGAAAGACTTGCCTTCAGCACAAGCTGCGGCGGAACAATTAACGGACTATTCCCTCGAGGGACCTCCATCAAAGAGATCTACACCGGCTCCTACTAATAATGATAGTGGGAATAAGAGGCCTAGGAACTGGAACAACGATAGAAGTGGGGGAGCGGAGAAGAGAATTGAGTCAAGTTCCTCGAACTTCAAATGGCCGGCACCTCAGAACGGTCCTCCAAATGGGAAGAAGCCCTTAAGTTGTTTTATTTGTGATGGGCCACATCGAGCTATGGAATGCCCTAAGAAATCAAGAATGGCGGCCCTCCTAGCACAAGAAGAAGAGGAAGAACGACGACGCCCGGCTGAGAGGGGCCCAGAAAGGGAAGAATCTGGCCGAATGGTGGCCTTGAGGATGCTCAATGCCCTTAACAAACAACCAGAAACTCAGAAGGTCTCGGGGAAGGGCCTCATGTTTGTTGATGCATTGATTAATGGAGTTGCGGCAAAAAGCGTTATGGTGGACACGGGGGCCACCCATAACTTTATTTCTACCGCCGAAGCGAAGCGTCTGGGGCTCAATTTAGAGCGGGATGCGGGTCGCATGAAAGCGGTTAATTCACAAGCGCTACCCACGAGTGGGCTAGCGAAACAAGTAAGAGTGAAGATCGGCACGTGGGAAGGTCGAACTGACCTTGTGGCGGTCCAGATGGATGACTTCGATATTGTTCTAGGAATGGAATTCCTACTTGACAAGGGGGCCATCCCTGTCCCAGCTGCAGGGAGCTTGTTGATCATGGGGGAGAAACCTGCAGTAGTGCCAGCAAAGGTAAAACCTCCCACAGAAGGAAGACTACTATCCGCAATCCAGTTTAAGAAGGGGATCAAGAGGCGGGAGCCGACATTCATTGCTATCCCTACAGCAGTTGGAGAAGGGAGAGAAGAAACCCCGGTGCCTGAGATCAACAGGGTTTTAGAAGAGTTTGCTGAAGTGATGCCTGATCAGCTCCCCAAAGTCTTACCTCCGAGGAGGTCCGTTGATCACCAGATTGAGTTAGTTCATTCAGCTAAACCGCCGGCAAGAGCACCTTATAGGATGGCTCCACCAGAATTAGCTGAACTTCGTAAGCAACTAGATGATCTGTTGGAGGCAGGCTTCATCAGGCCTTCAAAGGCCCCATATGGAGCCCCTGTCTTATTCCAAAAGAAACAAGATGGAAGTTTGAGATTGTGCATCGACTATAGGGCTTTGAACAAGTTGACAGTGCGAAACACCTACCCCATTCCCCTGATAGCAGATTTGTTCGACCAACTGAGTGGAGCAAGATACTTTTCGAAGCTGGACTTACGTTCAGGATATTATCAGATGAGAATTGCCGAAGGGGATGAACCGAAGACGACTTGTGTCACCCGATATGGAGCATTTGAGTTCTTGGTGATGCCGTTTGGACTAACTAATGCTCCCGCAACATTTTGCACCCTAATGAATGAAGTCTTCCATGAATACCTTGACAAATTTGTAGTGGTTTACCTAGATGACATTGTGGTTTATAGCACTACATTGGAGGAACACAAGAGACATCTTGCCATGGTATTCCAGAAGTTGAAAGATAATAGACTATTTGTGAAGAAAGAAAAATGCTCATTCGCCCAGGAACGCATCAAATTCCTCGGCCATATCATAGGGCAGGGTCATATACGGATGGACATGGAGAAAGTACGAGCAATACGCGAGTGGAGCGCCCCAGCTAATGTCAAAGAATTGCGGTCTTTCCTTGGACTTACCAACTACTACCGGAGATTCGTAAGAGGATACTCCAAGAAGGCGATACCCTTGACAGAACTATTAAAGAAGGATGACATGGGAATGGACTGATGCGTGCAGAGAAGCCTTTGAAAGCTTAAAGGAAGCGATGATAGGGGACCCAGTTCTCATTCTCCCGGAGATGGCCAAACCATTTGAAGTTCAGACGGATGCTTCAGACTTTGCACTTGGAGGGGTGTTGCTTCAGGAAGGTCACCCTATTGCCTATGAGAGTCGTAAGCTTTCCGAAACAGAACAGCGATATACAGCACAAGAAAAGGAACTATTAGCAGTGATACATTGTCTGCGGGTGTGGAGACATTACCTTCTCGGGTCGAGATTTGTGGTGAAAACAGATAACTCCGCAGTCAGTTATTTCCTCACTCAACCAAAGCTTACTTCGAAACAGGCTCGATGGCAGGAGTTCTTAGCAGAATTCGACTTTCACTTTGAGCATAAAGCAGGATGTTTGAATCAGGTGGCAGATGCTTTGAGTCGAAAGTCAGAACTTAGTCATTTGAAGGCGTTGGCTAACATGTCTTTCAGCACCATCCGTACACCTATCAGAGAACTCATCCGAAACAACTTGGAGAAGGACCATGTCTCTAAGGCAATTTTGAAGTTAGTAAAGGAAGGTAAGGCTCGTCGCTTCTGGTTGGAAGACGGACTTTTGTGGACTAAGGGAAACCGTCTGTATGTTCCCAAGTCAGAAAACCTCCGGAGGATTCTCATAAAGGAATGTCATGATACTTTATGGGCCGGCCATCCGGGTTGGCACAGAACTCATGCATTATTGAAACAAGGATACTATTGGCCTCAGATGCGGGATGATGTGACAGAGTACACCAAGACATGCCTCATTTGCCAGCAGGATAAAGTGGAGAAGTTGAAGACCCCTGGATTATTGGAACCGTTGAACGTCCCCAACAGGCCATGGGAGAGCATCTCCCTTGACTTCATAACCAACCTTCCAAAAATTGGCGAACTAACCAACATATTGGTAATTGTTGATAGGTTCTCCAAATATGCAACATTCATACCAGCACCTAAGTACTGCAAGGCGGAAGACACTGCTAAATTATTCTTCAAGCACGTGGTAAAGTATTGGGGCGTGCCTAGACAAATTGTGAGTGATCGAGATCAGAGATTTGCGGGAACTTTCTGGTCCGAACTCTTCAAACTACTAGGTTCTCAACTAAACATGTCAACAAGTTACCACCCCGAGACTGATGGACAGACAGAGAGATTCAATGGAATGCTGGAAGAGTACTTACGCCACTTCGTTAATGCCAACCAGAGAAATTGGGTACAACTTCTTGATGTTGCCCAATTTTGCTTCAACTCTCAAAAGAGCTCCGCCACCAACAAGACACCTTTTGAAATTGTGATGGGCCAGCAGCCTCTACTCCCACACACAGTGACAGAGTATTCCGGGAAGAGCCCACGAGCTTTCAACTTCACTAAGGAATGGAGAACCAATACAGAAATTGCTCGAGCTTATTTGGAGAAGGCTTCCGCGAGGATGAAGAAATGGGCAGATCAGCATAGAAGACCTTTAGAATTCCAACCTGGAGATTTGGTGTTGATCAAGTTAAATCCAGAACAAATACGATTCAGAGGGAACAGAGACAAGAGATTGGTGAGAAAATATGAAGGGCCAGTTCCCGTTCTTAAGAAGGTGGGAAAAGCTTCATACAAAGTCGAGACTCCAGCGTGGATGAAGATGCACCCAGTTTTCCATGTTAGCAGGTTGAGACCTTTTCACGCAGATAATAAGGATGCAACTCGCAACCAACTACGAAGACCAGAGATTGAAGAACCAACAAAGAAGAGGACAACGAAGGAAGTTGAGGAGATTTTGGCAGAAAGGGAGGCGACCGGAGATCAGCGACAGGGAAAAGAGTTCCTAGTGAGATGGAGAGACCTGGGAGATGAAGAGACAAGTTGGGAGAGAGTCGAAGACCTGCAGCAGTTTTCACAGAAGATTGAAGACTTTACAACCCTTCAGCGTCAAAACAAGAGAGCCGAAGACCTGCACCAACTGAAGCAGCAGAGTGAAGAGTTTCAAGCCTACCAGCACCGAGGTGAAGAGCAGAGGAGGAGCAGTTCAGATGTGTCAACGAGGACGTCGACAGATTAAGTGGGGGAGGATGTAACGCACCTACACTCTCCAAGCTTGTCCAGGGCCAATGACTTGCCCATGGCCGCTTGTGTGTGTGGTGCTAGTGTGCACTTTGTATTTATTCTTATTTTATTTTATTTTCTATTTTAGGGGGTGTGACAACTCAAACATCATGTGTGTTTCCTAGTGGCACTTGTGCAATGTCTTTAAAACCTCTTTAGGGGGGGTGACCCGGGCACCTTAGAAGGGCCTTGGCCACCAGCATACTAGGGGCTTCAGCTGTGTACTCCCTCGCCCTTAGTTGGCTTGCTTAATGAAACATGCTTCCTTTTGATTTCCAATTGCTATGTCCGAATGTGTTGCTTGAATGTGTTTCATTATCTTATGCCTTGTGGATGTATGCTTATGGATGTATGCTTTACTTCGTTGCCTAATAATATTCCATTCTATAAATAGCTAACCATGGGTACGACCTTGCAGGGTCGATTCTAGGCTGACTTGTTAGGCGCAACGCTAACAAGTGCCGCACTGACCCAAACTTGGTGACACCAAAGTTTGGCCCGTGACAAAAGGCCTGCTGCTCCACTGATTTGCCGATACTCGATCTCTGCCGCCTCGGTTTTGCAGCATTCGACGAAGATTTCGAAACAGGCGCTAGCCTGTAAGGTGCAGCGATTGAAAGACTAAGTAAAGGTAATACGTTCTGTTGAGCTTGTTTGTTACTGGTAGTTGAGTAATTAGTGGTCTAATTAGTTAGTATCCATTGCAATGCGTGAAAGGATTAGTGATATTGAGTGCAAATTAAAAAGATATGACTTTTTTTTTTTGGGTTAATGTTGCTTTGTTATATATATCAACGTGTGGTGCTTAAAAAATAGAGATATGACTTCTTTTTTTGGTTAAAAATAGAGATAATTTTTACCACAATAGATATGACTGTTTTTTTTTTTTTTTGGATTAATGTTGCTTTGTTAAATATGTCAATGCGTGGTGCTTAAGAAATAGAGACTTGGTTTCATGGACTTGATTTCTGGGTATGCTTACTATGGATAAAATTGTACTTGTGGTAATTCTGAAGCTTCCAAAAAAGGGAGAGGTATCATAGCTTTGTGGTTCCAACAGAGTGTGTGTGATTCTGATATTTTGGTTGCAACTGCCGTGATGGATATGCATGCCAACTGTGGGAATTTGGATTTGGCTGCAAATTATTTAATCAAATTGAAGAGACATGTGATTTTGCTGAGTGCTATCATTGTTAGCTATGGATTTGTTTTCATGATCTAATCCTGAATCTGATATGACTTATTCTGCACTTGAGATTATATAGTTATAAACTATTTTTTAGATTATATAATGTATTGGAAGAAAATGTTGAGGTTCAATCGGGCGACGCAGCGGAAGGAGCGTGTTTTAGGCGAAATCGTAGTTTAAATTTTTTGAAACTTACGAATAAATTATTCAATATCAAATATTAATAATTCATTCATATTTCACCTTAAACATATTTATTCGATATCATATAACGACGTAAATAATATTGAAACTCCGCGAAACTTTTGTGAAAATATTTTTCTGCAAAATAGCATAAAACGCGTTTCCGGTCAAACCGACCGACAAATGCTCATGGGGATTGCCCATGTCAGCCCCTAAAACATTTAGACAGTACGTGGACTGTCCGAACAGTGACCAGTTCACTGTTTGGGCTGCCGTACCCGATAACGCCGTTTTTCACTGTTTTCGCGTATTTTTACTTCGAAACAATTTCCAATAAATATTTTTCTTGGGGAATAAAATAAATCAATTTATTCTAATTACTCAATCAATAACAATTGAATTTTTATCTGAAAAATCGGATTTAACATTAATTGCTGAATTGCCCCTATACTTTGCAAATTTTACATTTTAGTCCTAAAATTGTCAAATACAATTTTGGATGATTCCAAATCATTTCTAAAATGATTCTTAACATGTTCAAAACATGAAAACAGAATTTGCAACTCAAACCCTCAATTTCTCCAAATTGCCGAGAGGGTCCCCAAATTTTCATTAATTATGGTTTGGACCCAAATGTTCAAAACATGTCAAGATCAAATCCATTCAATCCCAAATTTGATACACACCAAATATACATCAAAATATACTACATATAAGATAATCCCAAAAATTGGATTAGATTAAGAACCCTAGTTTCACAAATTACTCCAATTGTTTAATTTACACTAAATTGATAAAATTCAACACTTTAATCCATCAATTACCACACCAATCAAGTCTCACCATCATGAAACAAATCAAGCACAATTATAGGTCATTTATGAATGGCTAAGCAACTCTAGAATGACAACTTTAATTTTAATTAATCTATTAAGCTTAATTACACTAATAAACTTATAAATTAATTACACATGCAAATCACATCCAACAAGCTTCCAATAAATTTAATTACAAACTAAAGAGTAGAGACATTAATCTTAGCAACACAATTGAAGATAAGATAAATAGAAACAATTTCTATCTTGAAAGAAATCGAGAATTACTTACAAAATTTCCAAAAATCCTTAAACTTTTCTCTTTGATTTTCCTTCAAATGCTCTCCACTCTTCTTTGCAATTTTTGTTTTGAAACTCACGTGTCTAAATCTATTTTTGCTCTATTTTGGGCGTGTATATACTCACTGGAATTTGAAAAACCAAAACACCTTTTGATTTAGCTAATTGCCGATTATTTTGACAACAAAATAAATATCTATTATATTAATTTTATTCAAAATTAATTGGCACACATTTTGTTTAATTAAAGTTAACACTTTAACTTTAATAAAGCAATCAAAATGTGTTCCAATGGCATCATGTCATATCCAACTTTAATAAAGCAAAAAATCATTATAAAGATACTTGTAATATTAATTAATTAATTATTTAACAATTAAATAATAAATATAAAATATCTCAAATATATGTATTATATTACATTAAATATCTCAAATACATATATTAATAATTTATGTCAAATATCACAATTTGATATTTTATTAATGTGTATTTAATAAAATCAGTTATTAAATACAAATACAGATTAATTTGGAAATGACCGACATGTCCCGATTATGTGTATTTTTCGTTTAACCGTTAAACGAGTTATAAATAATCAGTATTATTCATAACAGTTATCCTAGTGCTCTATGAATATATTTCATTAGTGAGACTCTTTAGATTCAGGCATATCCGTCACGAAATCCAATTTCGTGTCCATAATTCACCCATCCGTAAATTATGACGGCCACGGATAAACTCACTCAATCAAATAGGTTGAGGTCACTACATACATAATCCCTCCATCACAGGTATCCGGATTATCCCAGAGATATAGATATTGACCGTCTGAGTTGACAAACCTAGTAGCAATATATCCTGACAAAATTTTCTCTCTGATAAAGTGACAATCCACTTCTATATGTTTGGTCCTCTCGTGAAACACAGGATTGGAGGCGATATGTAATGCTGCCTGGTTGTCACAGATTAGTTTCATTTGTGCTCCTCCTCCAAACTTTAATTCTTGCAGTAACTGTTTCAACCATATCAGCTCACATGTTGCTAAGGCCATAGCTCTATATTCTGCCTCTGCACTAGACCTGGCAACAACAACTTGCTTCTTACTATTCCAGGATATGAGATTACCTCCAATCAAAACACAATAACCTGTAGTAGAGCGTCTATCGGACGGAGAACCCGCCCAATCTGCATCAGAATAACCAATAACCTGAGTATGTCCCTTGTCTTCATATAGTAGACCTTGACCTGGTGCTCTTTTAACATATCTAAGAATGCGTATAACAGCATCCCAATGACTTTGGCAAGGGGTTTGTAGAAACTGACTAACCACACTTACAGCAAAAGAAATATCTAGTCGTGTGATGGTAAGGTAGTTTAGCTTCCCAACTAATCTCCTGTATTGTCCAGGATCATCCAGTGGTTCTCCGATTAGCTTCCTATACTCTTCGAGATTCTCCAACGGCTCCCCCTGTTTTGGTAGGAGTTTAATATTGGGATCCATAGGTGTGTCCACTGGTCTGCAATCTAACATACCAGTCTCCTGAAGAATATCCAATGCATACTTCCTCTGGGAAATAGCTACCCCAGAGTTAGATTGTGTCACCTCTATGCCAAGAAAGTACTTGAGTCGTCCCAAATCCTTAGTCTGAAAATGAAATAGGTGTGTTTTTAGCTCCCGAATACCCTCTTGATCACTTCCAGTGATGACGATATCATCCACATAAACTACTAAGTAGATACATTTGCCATTGGAATGGCGGTAGAAAACAGAGTGATCAGCTTCACTATGAGTCATACCAAAATCTGTAATTACAGCACTGAACCTCCCAAACCAAGCACGAGGAGACTGTTTTAAACCATAAAGAGAACGGCGAAGCCGACATACCAAACCATACTCCCCCTGAGCAACAAAACCAGGTGGTTGCTCCATATAAACTTCCTCATGAAGATCACCATGGAGAAAGGCATTCTTGATGTCTAACTGATAAATGGGCCAATGACGCATAGCCACAATGGAGAGAAACAATCGGACAGAGGCAATTTTGGCCACAGGAGAAAAAGTGTCACCATAGTCCAGACCAAATATCTGTGTATAGCCCTTGGCAACCAGACGAGCCTTAAGACGATCAATGTTCCCATCAGGACCAACCTTCACTGTATAAACCCACCGACAGCCAACTACAGATTTGCCTGATGGTAATGGAACCAAATCCCATGTGCCACTAGAGTGTAGGGCGTCCATTTCATCAATCATTGCCTGCTTCCACCCGAGGTGGGATAATGCCTCACTGAGCTTTTTAGGAATAGAAACAGAAGACAAGGTGGAAACAAAAGCATAATATGGAGCAGATAAACAATGATAACTCATAAATGTGTATATAGGATGAGGATTGCGAGTGGAACGAATACCTTTGCTAGTGGCAATAGGACCATGTAGGGCAGACAGATCCACAGTAGAGGTAGGAGCTGGAGCAGGGTGTGAGTCAGCCTGGAGAGGTGGGGGGCGAGGACGACGTTGGTAGACCTGAAGAGGACGAGGTAATGGGACAACCTCTGATGGAGGACTATAGAATAGAACAGGAAGAACCTCTGGATGGAGTGTAATGGGCGGTGTATCTAGAGAGAAAAATGGGGATGACTCAAAGAAGGTAACGTCAGCAGAAATGATGTAACGGTCAATAATGGGAGAATAACAACGATACCCTTTTTGAAGTCGAGAATAACCCAAGAAGATACATTTGATGGACTTAGCACCCAATTTATCCCGGCCTGGTGTCAGGTTATGGACAAAGCAAACACAACCGAATATGCGAAGGGGTAAATGATGGAGAGGTTGAGTGGGAAATAGAATGGAGTGGGAAGTTAATTTTGTAAAACAGAGGAAGGCATACGATTAATTAAATAGCAAGCTGTGAGAACAACATCCCCCCAGAAACGAAAGGGCAGATGATTGTAGAGTAGAAGGGTACGGGCAGTGTCAATGAGATGTCTGTTTTTACGTTCAGCGACACCATTTTGTTGGGGTGTGAGCACAAGAGGACTCATGAAGAATACCGAGGGAGGACATGAAGTTTTTGAACGGGGTAGAAAAATAAGTGCAAAAGGCTTTAAAGGTCGAAAATAACTCAGAACGATCTTTAAGTAAGAAGAGCCAAGTGTTTCGAGAATGGTCATCAATAAATGTAACAAAATAGCGAAATCCCAAAACAGAGTTGACACGACAGGGACCCCAAACATCAGAATGAACTAAGTCAAATAGGGACGCAGCCCGATTATTGATACGCTTGGGAAACTTAGTGAGAGTTTGTTTACCAAGTTGACACGACTCACAATTAAAGGAAGATAAAGCAGAAAGATGCGGAGCTAGCTTCTGGAGCTTGGACAGACTGGGGTGACCCAACCGAATATGAATGACTTGGGCAGAATCAGAAGAAGTGCAAGCAACGGAAGGTAGTGACTTTGAAAGGTGATAGAGGCCTTGTGACTCACGTCCTGTACCAATCATCCGTCTCGTACTCTGGTCCTGCACGACAATAGAATTATTAAGAAAAGTGACAGAGCATTTAAGATCATGAGTAAGTTTACTAACGGAAATAAGATTAAAAGGACAACCAGGTACATAAAGAACAGAGGTCAATGGTAAGGAAGGAATAGGAGAAGCTCGCCCGATACCCTTAGCAACGGTTTTAGAGCCATTAGCAAGGGTAACCATAGGGAGAGAATCTGAACCGGTTAAAGATGAGAAAAGGTGTGGATTACCAGAAATATGATCGGAGGCTCCAGAATCAATAACCCAGGGGCCGAAAGGAGAGGACTGAGTGAGGAAGGCCACAAAATTACCAGTGTGGGCAACAGAAGCAGAGGATGGTTGCTGAGAGGCCTGATACTGAAGGAAAGCAGCATAATCCGGGCCAGATAAGGTAACCTGTTGAGATGGGTGCTCAGAAGAAATAGGAGAGGCAATGCTGTCAACTTGAGCAACCTTGGCAGTAGAGGGACGATGGGGTTTGCCATGAAGCTGATAGCAACGCTCTCGGGTGTGACCATCCTTTTGACAGTAACTACATTTGGGATGCACTCCTCGATGAATATGGGATCAACGATTGCCCGTGGAACTGCTATGTGCTGCAAAGATAGAAGGCTCTGCGGAGTGGGACTCAGAGTCAATGACGGAAGTGGAGGAGACTCGGAGAAGTCGAGCAAAAATATTTTCCAGAGAGGGGATAGTAGTACTGGCCAAAATCTGATCACGAACGGGTTGAAGCTCAGATCGGAGCCCAATCAAAGTTAACACCATAAAGAACTGTTCTCGCTGGCGTTCTTGTTCAGCAATTGTAGTGGTAATTGGCAAGATAGAATTGAACTCCTCTCGCAATGATTCAATCCGACCAATATACTCAGACATATCCAGATCACGCTGATTTAAGTGAAATATATTGGACACAACATTATAAAATCTCTGTATATCATTAGTATACGAAGCAGTAGCCTTACTCCATAACTTGTGGCAAGTTTTATAGGGTCGAAACATGACAAGAAGTTTAGAATCAATAGACTGCCATAAGAGATTACATAATTGAGCATCAAGCTTCCTCCAAGATCGGCGCTCGGCCTCAGGTACAGAATCCTCACTGGAGGTTAAATGATCTTCACACCCTTGCCCCATAAACCATAATTCAACTGAAGCCGACCAACAAACATAATTTATAGAACCAAGTAACTTATCAGTTGTAATAACAGGAGAACCAGAAAGAGTTGGGACGAAGGAACCTGATTTAGGCAAAATCGGAGCTCGGGGGTGAGTGTCGTCTTCTGACGGGCGATCCATAAATAATAACGCGGAAAAAACTGAGTAGATCGGCGAAGGTAGATCGGTGACCTCTGAGGGTAGTGGTGGTGGTTGTTTTTGAAAAAAAAAGTGCGGAAGTGGTGGTGGGTAAAATTAGGGTTCTGAGGGTATGTTGAGGAAAAAAAAAGTGAGATAGACACGCCAAAGAAGGAAACCGACGACGGAAGTGAGACACGCCAAAGAAGGAAACCGACGACGGAAGTGAGACCAGCGGCTGACAAGGAGATGGAGGATGCCGGAGGTGTCGTCGGACGCGCACCGGAACAATAACGTCGGTGATGGCAGTGGCAGTGGTATTACCGAAAAAAGAAAAGTAGACCCTAAGATCAACCTACTGATACCATGTGAGAATTTGTGAAGAAAATGTCTATAAACATTTGCTTGATTTAGAACTTACAATGAGAGGCATTTATATAGGCATTATACAACTACCATATTAAATACACAACTACCATATTAACTACCATATTAAATACAAAACACCACAACTACATGGCATATATACATGTGCATATGTGATAGCAGTAGCATATATAGTATAAGTAAGTATGAAAGCATGTATTGAATGAATGAAAGCATAATGCATTGAACATGCATATTGGGTAATCTTTTCTGAATTGCTGTTGAAACTGATTTTAAAATTTAAAGTATTTAACAGTTTTAAATGTTTTCAAAACAGAAGTTTTAATGGATTTTATCGGGATTGGGGTTTAAATACTAAACCCATCCCAGTGAGATTTTATAAACAATTATGGAATTGAAGGATTTCATATGGATTCGGGATTTGAGATTTGACCCATCCCAGTTGTACACTAATTGGAATTGACGGATTTAGATACATGTGCACATGTGGAGGACTGAGGGGACGCCCCTAGATCCTCAGCGCTCAGATGGTATATTCCTGGGCGGAGATGCGCCTTCGGGCGGAGATGCGCCTACGGGCGGAGATTCGATTTTCAGAAAAAGGATTTCAGATTTTAGTTTTCAGAAAAGAGTTTTAGAAAAGAACTTAGAAAGACGGTTATAGAGAGAAGTACAAGAAAAAGAATGATTTTCAGAAATGAGTTTTCAGAAAGCAGATTTTTAGTAAAAGAGTTTTCTAGAACAAAAAACGAAAGGGAGTTTCAAACATGAGTTTTCCGAAAAGGATTTTTTTTAAAGAATGTTTTCTAAATGGAATGTATTATAAAGAATTGTGAGTTTTCTAAAAAGAAAGAAACTTTCCAAGCAAAGTGAAGTTATGAGATGTCAATATGAATTAAAGCTTTTTAATGTTTGTATGATTCATGCATATGATGTTTGTGCACAATGATATTGTTACTTATGTGTGTATATATGATTGACGATTGTATGTTGCATGGTAGAGGTGTTGGATAGGATCCGTTCGGATGGAATCCATTCCATACCTGTTCTAAAATAGGTAATGGGTTCTGTACTAGCATTGCTTGCACGAACCAGCACTAGTGCATACACATGATGATGAGATGCATATTTGCTGTATATATAATTAATATGGATTGTATATGATAAATCGATGATGTGTTAAATAGAATGGTAAGAAGATAACTTTGATAATTCACTTGAGCTTGAAGTAGCGAAGTAAAAGAAAGATAAGAAGATGATATGTATATGTATGCGAACACTGCTATATGATATGCCGTGAATGTTATATATGTGACATCATGAAAGTGATAAGTATGCTAGATAGAGGTAAAAGTTATAAGTAAGGATAAATGTGGATGATTGTTGGTTATTGAATTATTCAAGTTAGAGAGGAACTACATGTTGTAGCTTATATGGTTAAAAACAAAGGAAATGATTAAAGGAACAAAATTGAGTATGCTTGACGTGTGTTATGAACTAAAACAATTTTGTATGCGAAGTGAAAGTTATATATATATAAGTGACTTGTACATATGACTTCAAATAATTGATATATAATTAATGTGAAGACGATATGAGTTATATATATGATAGTACGAATGATACGATGATATGTTAAGATTGATATATGTATGTATGCAATGATTTCAAATGAACAAGCTAGGCAGCATGACACAAGAAAATAGAAAGAGATGTGTGCGGATGTTCACATAAGAGGAATATAAGAAATGGAATGTTTGCCAACCGGCTAGGAAACAGACGGTATGAACAGTTGGTAATTTAGAGAATGTGTGAATCACTTAGAAATCCCAGGAATAATATGTAAATTGGAATTCAAACCTTGCTTGTGTATGATGCTCAAGGTATGAGCATAGTTACTGAGTCATTACGACTCACACCACCACAGTTTGTTAGTTTTGCAGGTTGGTGACCTGATCGGTCAACCACAGACACCAGAGCTTGAGGAGCCGAATAGCAGCGTTGCAGTCAGCCAGTCACCGGGTCTTGGGGGAAATAAAGAGTAGTAGCTTATGTTTTAGTTTGTATATGTTGTAACGTGCTGAGTTCGAGTTTATTTTAGAAAAAATTTTGTACATACGTATTTTTGGGCACGGAGCCCTGATTTTATTATGTCTACATCATGTTTTAGTTGGGCCCTTAGATTGCATTAATGTTGAGATACCGGCCTGAGGCTGAGATTTTATTTTCATGTTGTAAATGGATGCTGGCTATAGGCCAGGTTGCATGATGTTACAAATATATCATGCCGAAATTTTTCTAGAATCAGAGGCTTTTGGAGACGGGATTAACCTGTCTCCTGCCGGTAGCATCTTGCTTAGGCGGGATGTTACATGTTCGATGTCAACAATCATCTACGACACATGGTGCTCGACAGATATACCATCTGACATACGAGAGCGAAAGAGCTTCTTCTGCAATTCATACTTCTAAGATCTAAGATTAGATCTGTGAAGGTCCTTCAATTTCAATATCATATCATAGGTATCCAATTCCTTATTTTGACGACGAAATTGAGGGGTCATTGCGACAAGCATGACAGATTGAGCAGTTGAGTTGTCATCACTGTGAGTCTTCCAAAGCTCAAGCTCAACTGGCTGCTCAACTCCGGGCTTAGGCCCGAGAGATTTATCTATCGTATAGAGTAACTTCTCAAACCTCAGGACAATCCTGAGATTCATATCACAGTCTGGAAAATTCACGTCGTTAAAGACATTATCGCCCATGATGATGTCTCTAACATTGATCTTTCCAGCCATCTTAATTGCAATAGTCTAACTATTCAATCAATGATTTCGGGTAAAATCCAACTGTTAAAAGAAAATAATAAAATATTAGTCCAACTAATATAAATATATAATGATGAAAATAATTTGAAAGCGTGTATTTGGCAAGTATTAAACAAAATTCCAAATTCAATATTGGCCTCCCACTATTTTTCGGCGAGCCTATAACCCTTTGTTGAGTACTCGGGAAACCTAGTTTCCTAGTGGGCTAGGATCCCGTTAAATAACACACAACCTTGACTTTGGCCAACAAGCTGTATGAAACTTAACTAGATAGATCTCTAAGATCAATTGGATCTCATCCAATTCATAGATCCGGTAGGTGGACCTCCAAGTCCAAATATATATCCAATATATATATCCTAACCATTTCATCTGAATCAACTAAGTCTTGGCTTTGGCTCAACAAACTTAATGATTCCAGTTAAGCGGGACCCATTGACAGTGGGTAAGCTTCGTAATCCATATCGATGAACAAGAAGTGACCATGACTTTGGCCAACAAGTCACAACTGCCCAAGACATGCGATATATAACAAAGCTTTTGTGGTTCAAACACATCCGCGATGGACATTGATCTTGACTTTGGCCAACAAACAATGCCAATCTTGGATCTTGAGAAAAAATCACTCAATGGAAGGAAAACGCTTAATATTTGATTCAGAGTTTTTTTACGTAAATTGGCATCCAATTTATTATCTTTGATTAGGTCTCATCATACACCCTTAAGCATGCATTCTAAAAGCATAATAAGGCGTGAAATAAATTAATAATGATATGCAGATGAATATATAACAAATTATTCCTAGAACAAATCTCTCAATTTCCCCTCTCCCGCTAGCACTATTCATACTTCTACCCAATTACATAATACATTAAAGAAACTTCATTTACATTG
This sequence comes from Zanthoxylum bungeanum, assembly GCA_019454045.1. Lineage (NCBI taxonomy): Eukaryota > Viridiplantae > Streptophyta > Magnoliopsida > Sapindales > Rutaceae > Zanthoxylum > Zanthoxylum bungeanum. The sequence continues at coordinate 240,320 of SKCR01032777.1, read as the reverse complement.
ATGGGAATTAGTGAGAAGAGAAATATAAAGAGTAAAGAGATAATAAGGTGGACACGCAGGTCCAATTTAATAAATTCTAAATTTTTACAATAATTTCCAAAATTACCCCTACCCTTCTAATATCCATCTGATATACATTATTCATACAATACATCCATGTATTCACACAAAGCATGTTATTCAATCAATATAATCCAATTAATTAATCTTTGAATTAATGACCATCCAATGTTCATACAACGATTTGATTTGCGCGAGTCCAACTCGTTTAAGAATAAATACCCAAAGTATGTATTCTTAAATTATATCGAACTATAATTTTAAATCCAATTTAATTTGTATCAAATACTAATTCATATTTAATTCCAAACTAAGTAATTACACTTATTATAGTGTCTTTTAGACTTAGATTCTAAATCTAATCTAAATGGGTCTCAAATGCCCAATTAGTATCCAATACTATTTTAATTAAAATCCAATGGGCTTTTAATTAATTCTCAAGGCATGGGCTTTGGCAATTATGGATCCAATCCAAAATGCCAAGGCCCAATAAGGAATAACCCTTATGCCAAAATTCAATTTAGGCTCAATTAAATTATTAAAGGCCCAATAAGCATATTTAGACTTTATGGAAACGGTTTTAGGCCCAATTGGATCTAATCCAATTGTCCAAAACCAAACTTGGCCCAATCAAGCCCATTAAGCCCAAATACAACAAATTAGCCCAATCCAATTTTAAAGACTAATTTAATTAATATAACATTCCAAATATCACATAATTTCATTTAAAGTGTAATTGCCATAATAATCAATTAAACTAATATTTCCAAAATATCAATTAAAACAATTAATCATGCTTTAATTATCCAACTCATGTCCAACACAAATTGAAGCAAAATCAATCCATTAAACATGCTTATAGCTCACGGTTTTGACAAGAAAATTATCATGTAATTTTATTTCAATCCAATTAAATCAACATCTAACATACATTTCATGCCAACAACATATCCAATTGTCTAATTTTCAAAAATCACCATGAGCACACTTAGGGTAATATTCGGCCATAGTAAGGAATATGGGGAAAAATTACTCTAATCAATTTTCTCAAATCCTAAGATGCACAAATCCAATTCATCATCATCCAACCACAACCAAACAACCTATTTAGGAAAATACATACTCCAAGCATAAAATCTCAAATTAAAGTCCATAAACCCTAGAAATTAAATCATGCTTAGATCTTGCTCTGATACCATTGTTAGTGTTCCTAAAACATGTCAAGATTCTCTGATTCATGATTTCATATGAATAAATTAAAGAAGTTGTGGAAGTACTTACAATGATCGGATGTTGAGATTTCAAAAATTCCTTTGTATTTGTTGAAGCTCTAAGCTTTGTTGAGTGAATCCAACCCAAGGGTGAGTTTCCCTATCACCTCACAAAACTTCTTAAGTGCTAGCTTGCTTGAAATTTTGCAACAAAATTTCTAAGGAAGAAGGAGAAAGTCACGGCCAAGAGGGAGAAGGAGAGAGATGAAGTTGTTTTTTCTTTTTAATTTCTAAAATCTAATACCAAATTTGCCTTGCAAATAAAAAATAATGGCATATGCTTTTCCAAAAGCAAAAGCATTAAACAAAGTGTAGTGGAGGGATAATGGAATTATAAAATGTTCCCACCACTTCCACCACTCAAGTAGATATAAGGTGGTGGGCCCCAACACTTAAATTTAAAATTTAAGTTAGGTGAGACTACATACTTCGGGCTCGGGTTCGTTTAATCTGATTAAATATATTTTCCGTTACGACGTAATTAAATCCAATTTAATTAAATAATAATGTCTCGTAAAATTATTACGAAAATCGCTTACGAATTAATTCTAAATTAATTCGTTCGCCCAAATTAAAATCCAATTTTAATTCTGCATTAAAATTTGATTTTAATTATATCCAATATTTAATTTAATCGATTAATTCCAAATTAATCGCTCTCTCCGAATTTTATCCCAGATAATTTCCTTTGTCACATAGTTAATTTGTACAAAAACCACAATGTCTTTTACAAATAGTGATGTTATGGGTCAGAATTGTCCGACAGCCAAGCCTTTGCTCTGTCTTTCAAGGAATATGGAAAAACACGCAGTCTCATTGCTTTTTCAACTCCTCGGTTGTAATTGGAAAAACACGCAGTCTCATTAGGATATTCAGTTGCACTTCCCCCAAACTGAACTGACTGTTAAATCATCTGAATGCATGTTTTGTTGTCACACGCATTTGCTGGTAAGAGAGGAAGTACAATACAAGAAATGAAGTCGTCAACCACCGGAATCGTTCTGTCTCGAATGTGAATTGGTGGTGCAACCTCCAAAGGTTCAGGTTCCATGTTAACAATTGCTTCTTGTCCTTCTCGCCTTTTTCCTTCTTAACTGTCTGATAGTTCTTTCAATCTCTGGGTCAAACGGTCGGATTTCAAAGCTTCTGGTTCGTCTCATCTAGTGTCTGAGAACCTGAAACACAAGAAAACAAAAACAATAAGTAAAAAGAAATCAGATACAAGTAAAGGTATTTAACCTTAGAACTAATAGTTAAAGATAAATAAGTCCCTGGCAACGGCGCCAAAAACTTGACCGGTGCTTTCACACGGGTATAACGCAAGCACACATATCGTTCAAGTAGTATAAAAAGTATCGATCCCACGAGGACTTAATACCTAATCTATTAATTTTATGAGGTCAAATAATTACTAGTATCTAATAGATTGATTGATTGATTGGAATAGTGATGATTTTAAACTTAAAAATAAGTAAATAAAATTGCTCAAAATTAAATTAAATAAAATTCAATATTAAGAAACTATCCAGAGTTGTGAATCTTTCCAATATCTTTTAAAAGATAAAGTGGTTATTTCATGTTTGTGTAATATATTGGTTTACTAACCTGGAACACAAAATTATGCAAAACCCTCTTGATCGGCGTAATCACATGCGTATAACGCAAGCGCACGTATCATGCGCACGTATCGTTCAAGTAGTATAAAAAGTATCGATCCCACGAGGACTTAATACCTAGCTATTAATTTTATGAGGTCAAATGATTACTAATATCTAACAGATTGATTGATTGACTGGGTGGTGACTTTAAACTTAAAAACAATTAAATAAAATTGCACAAAAATAGGTTGAGGAAAATTCAAATTTATAAACTATCTAGGGTTGTGAATTCTTCCAATATCTTTTAAAAGATGAAGTGGTTATTTCACGTTTGTGCAATATATTGGTTTATTAACCTGGAACACGAATATATGTAAAAGCCTCTTCCGATGGTCAGATACAAATACCTAGTGTAACCCAATTAATCATATTCCTATGTCAACCAAGTTAGCCGAATTCATTAAGATTAAGTTCCAATTATGGTTACCCCTGCCCGACAGTTACATTCCTATCTGTAAGGAAATCTATTAAAGGGTTATTTATCCTCAAGGAAGATCGTGGGCTATTAAGTCTAGGGTCTTAAACCTAAAATTCATTTTCCAAGTTCATTTTAAGTTTGCCAGTTCAATCTTATTAATGACCAGTTAACAAGAAGCATTAAGACTAAGGCTCAATAAATAAACCTTTATATTACCCAAATCGTAAAACAACCCCTTATTAAGCGGTGATATTGGAATTCATCACAACCCCAGATAACGGGCTTAGCTACGACACATATCTAAGGCTAATAAAAGCTTAAATAAAATAAAAGACATAAAGTAAATACTGGAAATTAAATAAAGTAAATGCTAGAAATAAAAAAATTTAAAAGTATAATAAAAGAAAATGATGGGGTTAGAAGATCCACTTTTAATATTTCAAAATTAAAAATCTCTCTTATTCTCAATGTTTACCGATTAATTAACTAGACCATAAAGGTGGTAATTTCATTTGTCTCGATTAAATCCAACCGACCATATGGGCGGTAAAAAGATTATTACCTAAACCGACCATATAGGCAGAAACTACGTCTGAAATGAAAAACCGACCATATAGGCGGTAAAGAGGGTTGTCACCTAAACCGTCCATATATGCGGTAACTAATTATTCCAAATTTTAATTAAAATAAGGGAGATTAATCTAATTCATTATATTAAAAGTCTCACATTTTCACCCCAGCAGAAGAAGGTTACCTGCTCATACTATAAAAGAAAACACACAAAGTTTTATTAAATAAATAAAAAAAAAAATAAGAAAACTTAAATAATATACAAGACACTTTCTTTTAGATTTTCATGGAGAAGCTCCTCCAAAGAAAGCATGAAAAATTTACAAAGTTAAGCTTGGTATTTATAGGAAAATCTAAAGGCTTCCACCAATTGCTCCACCAATAGCTCCACCAAACATGGCACCAAACATGGAAGCATGTTCGGTGGAAGTTTGACAATTTTTACTTTTTTATTTATTAATTTTATTTTATATTTTGAAAATGACTATAGTAATTACACAAAATATACTATATTATTCATCAATTTCGGCCTTCCAAACTTCAGAATTCAAAAATATTTAAATCTTCAAAATTGTAGATCATTGTGTCTTCTTTAATTTGGCACTTGAATCAGCTCGATCAGATATCGGATGAAAATGTTATGGCCAAAATACCAAACTTGCGTAAAATTGGAATTTAAGACTACATTTCGTGATGCGTATAGTAAATTTCCGTTTTCGCCATTTTTTGCTCCGGATTTCATCATTTTAGCCTCAAGTTGATTCCATTAAGTTCCAATACTTTATTTTTTTAAAAAATACATAAAAATACATCAAAACGTTCATCAAACCCGAGAAACTAAACAAAATATCAGGTAAAAGGGGTGGTAAATATTGATATATTTTCCGCTCATCACACCCCAATCCTAACATTTTGCCAGTCCTCAAGCAAAATAAAAAAATAAAATACAATAAACAATTAAAATTAAACTAAGCCAATTTTGTAGGGATCACGGTTGCATTTAGCGTATGCAATAAGCCTTTAAACCCTCAGGTGTCCCTAGTGGACGAGTTCTAGTCTCATGAAGGTTTACAGTAACGATACCCACAAACGTTTGATAAAAGTAAAAAGATAGTAAAACTAATGCACACAAAAGCAAAAAGACAAGAGAAAATAGAATAAAGAAGTTAGTGACTAAACATGTGAAACTTCTACTCCAAGTTAGTAGTTGTTTTCTTTCTTTCTAAATTACCGAATAAGTAAATTCTCCGACTATTTTTACCATTCTTCATATACACAACCAAAAAAATATTAATCAACATACTTTGCCAACAATAGTCACAAGTGTAGTTGAAAATGGAGTAATATTTTTGTCCTAAAGTTATATCAGAATTTACACATTTTTTTAAGTAATTGAATAATTTTTCTGATTTTTCTATTTTTTTTATTATTTATTTATTTATATGCAATATCTTTCATCTATGTAGCGAGCTTGGGCCAGTGACTCCCAAACCAGTTGTTTTAGGGCACTAGGTGTTAAGACACCCATACGGACTTAATTACTCAGACTTCAAATATATATATATTTGTTTTGGCAACATCTTCGATCCATGTAGCGAGCTTTGGGCCAGTGACTCCCAAACCAGTTGGCTTTAGGGCACTAGATGTTAAGACACCCTTACAGACTTAATAACTCGAATCTCATATGTTTTTTTTTTTTACAACATCTTTGATCTATGTAGCGAGCTTTGGGTCAGTGACTCCCAAACCAGTTGGTTTTAGGGCACTAGGTGTTAAAACACCTATACGGACTTAATAACTCGGATCTTAGATGTTTTTTTTATCCCATCACTTTTTTAGATGCTTCCTCCAATTAAACTAAAGCACTGAATATTACAAACTCGTCAATTATTTCTCATGTTCGTATGTTACCATGCATGTTGATAATACCTGTCAACTGAGTATATGAAGATCCATTTTAGTCAATTTTATGGAGAATTCACAAATTAAATAATTCAAAAGGAAATAAACAAAAATTAACTTGTTCCGAAATAGGTTGAGACACGTCTCAGGAGTGGAAATTCCTTACACAGTTATCGCACACCAATTTCACCTGATTAATCAAATTAAAAATGCAAAAACACTAAATATTTTTTTGATTTTTTGTAAAATTTTTCAATTTTTTTTGTATTTTTCGAAAAGTTTTGGAATAAAAATAAAAACATCATACAAGATAAAAACAAAATATTAGTCAACTAATCCCCTCCCCCAAACCTAAATGAGACATTGTCCCCAATATCTTAAACAATAGAAGAATAGTTTAGAAGATAGTACCTGGTTAGCTGAAATTCTACATCTAAATGAAAAGTTAAAGGTTAAGATCCAGATTAATCTGACGCTTCTTACCACGATCGTTCTCGGAAAAATTTATCTTTGAAATGATAGGGTCAATTTATGGTTCAAAGGCTAAGATTTGGTCAATTAAATCTGGGGCAGTTCTAGCAGTGAATAGTTCTTTTACAGGTTTTGACACGAACCCATTTCTCCGAGCATCATCAAGAAACACACAAAGAAAATCATAAAATCCATCAACGTTATACAGTCCAAGCGGGTTTTAGTGTATGTTCAGGTTCGCCCAAGATAACACTGTAAAAATTTCCTCCATTATGCCCAATCCACATGGCAAAGCAATAAAAGCATCAGCACGGTTAATCATTTATACTAGTCGTTCAGACATACCTGACACAATTAGTTCTTCTCCATTTGATGGTCCAATAAGATTCGCCTCCGCCAAGGGTTATGGGATGATTCCCAAGACTTGACTGCCTCCTTCCTGTATGGCCTTTGAAATGATTCCCAGAAGTCCAAGATTGTCACCGCCATATACTAAGTGCATATTCCTTGCAGCTAAGACTCGGCCCATTTCTTGTGCTGCCGCTACGTATTCTGGTTTAACACCAACACTAGTACCGCAAAACACACAGATGTTTTCAACTCGTCTTCTTGAAGTGGCTTCCATGTTTTACTCTGGATGCCTTCAAAAGTGCAATGATGAGTTGAATTTATAACACCTGAAAAGGGTGAGTAAAAATAATAGCACTAGTACCTTCCAAATGATAATTATTAGTTAAACAGTAAAATAAATCATGAAATGTCAAAAAGGTCTGGATCTTGTCGGAGATATAATATTTACAATAATTTACAGCTTGATTGACGTCTATGCGTCAAAGACAAGCTTCCCATCCAATTTTCTTATAAATTGGCAAACATGGTCTTTTTGAGTCAGATTCTCGGACTTAATTGTTGTCTTTCTTTTAGGAATTGTGTATATAATTTTCGGATGGCAATATGAACATATCCACTAGGATGCGTCTCAAGAGTCGAATATATATCATCTAAAGACTTCTTATTCAAGCCATCCCTAATGAATTTAATTTTATCTTCGCGATTATCAGACAACATTCCTAAAGAACGACAATGAGTATTGCAATTCCAGCGTGCACATTTGTAACAAACACCCATTTGCTTAGCTCTACGTTTCTTTGCATAGGTGCTTCTTCCAAAACCAGGAAAATAAGAATTACAAGAATCAGAATACTCACCTACTAATCGGACTCGTGCTTCGATTACCCAACGAATGTCATTAGGAATACCTTTGATCATCAGAAGTCTCATCCGTTCCAAGCGAGTTTTGTAGACTTTCATCAGAGAATTTTGAGGGAGAAAAGGAAATTGCTTGTGAAGATTTGCTAGAGTTTCTTCCATCTTGAAATGACTTCACCTGCAAAAACTAACACATAAAATAAAACACACCAAATCAAAATATATACACAAATTGCATGGGTTGTCTCCCAGCTAGCGTTAAGTTTAACATCGTCAGCTAGACGTGACTGCCCAAATGTTATGCTGGATCTGCAAGTGTGACACTTTCTTTTTGTCGCTCAAATGATTATCCCCAATAGTGCTTAACACGATGACTGTTAACTTTGAATGTGTTGTTGGAGTTGGGGTTGTATATCTCAACAAATCGGTATGGTAACACCTGAGTAATCACAAATGGACCTGACCACTTTGATTTCAGCTTTCCAGGAAAAAGTTTCAGCCGTGAATCATATAACAACACCTGCTGTCCTGGCTCCATTGTCTGCGCACTATTTTTTTATCATGCCATCTCTTGGTCTTTTCCTTGTATAGTTTGGCATTTTCATAAGCCTGTAGGCGAAAATTCTCCAATTCGTTGAGTTGGTGAAGTCTTTTCTCTCCTGCAGCTTGTGGATCAAGATTCAACTTCTTCAGTGCCCAGTACACCTTGTGTTCAAGTTCAACTGGCAGATGGCATGCTTTTCCATACACCATTTGATATGGGGACATACCAATAGGTGTCTTGTAAGCTGTTTGATAGGCCCATAATGCGTCATCTAGTTTTTTAGACCAATCATTCATTGTTGATCCAACGGTTCTTTCCAAGATTCTTTTGATCTCCCTGTTTGAAACTTCAACTTGCCCATTTGACTGTGGATGGTAAGCAGTGACAACTTTATGAGTAACTCCGTATTTGGAGTGCATCAAAGTATCTATTGTAGAAATGTGTACCACCATCGCTGATGATTGCCCGAGGTGTTCCGAAGCGAGTGAAAATATTCTTTTTAAGGAATTTGATCACCACTTTAGAATCATTTGATGGCAGTGCAATTGCTTCAACCCATTTAGAGACGTAGTCTACTGCAACCAGTATGTACATGTTTCTGAATGATGGAACAAATGATCCCATAAAATCAATCCCCAACACATCAAATATATCCACTTCCAGAATATTTTGTAAAGGTCTTTCATTTCTTCTGGAAATATTTCCCGTTCTCTGGCACCTGTCACATTAAAGAGAAAATAGATAATCATCTTTAAAAAGAGTGGGCCAGAATAAACCTAATTGTAGGACTTTGGCTGCAGTTTTATTTCCACTGAAGTGTCCGTCATACGGTGATGAATGACAGTGTTACAAGACATTGTTGACCTCCTCATGTGGAATACACTGTCTCATTAATTGATCAGCACAACGTTTGAACAGGTACGACTCATCCCAGACATAGTGCTTGACTTCTTTGAAGAACTTCTTTCGTTGCTGAGTTGTCCATTCCAACGATCATTTTCCTGATACTATGTAGTTGACATAGTTAGCATACCAAGGGACTTTCTGTTATTTAATGGCAAACAGCTGTTCATCTAGAAATGTTTCTTTGATTGTTAGTTCTTTGCCAGCTGTTTCTCTATTCTCGAGCCTCGATAAGTGATCTGCTACTTGATTTTCTGTCAATTTCCTATCTCTAATTTCCACGTCAAATTCTTGTAGAATAAGTATCCAACAGATCAATCTAGGTTTGGCATCTTTCTTCACGATCTGGTATTTGATTGTTAAATGATCTATGTAGACCACCACTTTGGGACCCAGCAGATATGAGCGAAAATTGTCAAAAGCAAACACAACTGCGAGCAACTCCTTTTCAATAGTTGTGTAGTTAAGTTGAGCTTTATTCAGAGTTCTGCTGGAGTAGTAAATGGTGTGGAAAACTTTTGCTTTGCGTTGTCCCAAAACTGCACCTACAACAAAATCACCAGTATTGCACATCACCTCAAATTGAATGGTCCAGTCTAGTGCTACAATGATAGGAGTAGAAACAAGCTTCTGTTTCACGATCTCAAAAGCTTCCTGGCATTCTTTGGTGAAGTTGAAAGGCACATCTTTCTCCAGAAGATTGCACATAGGTTTAGCAATCTTGGAAAAGTCTTTGATAAATCTCCTGTAAAAACCTGCATGTCCAAGAAAGCTCTTAATCCCTTTTACAGATGTTGGTGGAGGTAATTTTTCAATTGTCTCGATCTTTGTATTGTCTACCTCGATTCCCTTTTGTGAGATCTAATGTCCAAGAACAATGTCTTCTTGCACCATGAAGTGGCATTTCTCACAGTTGAGTATCAGGTTGGTATCTTCACATCTTCATAACACATGTTCCAGATTTTGCAAGCAGTTGTCAAAAGAATCTCCAAACACAGAGAAGTCATCCATGAAAACCTCCATACTCTGCTCCAGTATGTCTTAGAAGATAGCCATCATGCAACGCTGAAATATGGCAGGAGCATTACATAATCCAAATGGCATCCTGAGGAAAGCAAAAGTTCCATAGGGACATGTAAAAGTGGTTTTCTCCAGGTCTTCTAGGGTGATGGCAATAAGATTGTACCCGGAGTATCCGTCCAGAAAGCAATAGAACTCATGTCCCACTAATTTGTTCAGCATCTGGTCAATGAATGGCAGCGGAAAATGATCATTCCTTGTTGCTTTGTTCAACTTTTAGTAGTCCATGCATACTCTCCATCCAGTCACTGTTCTTGTTGGAATCAGCTTGTTCTTTTCATTTGTGGCAACATTAATTCCTCCTTTCTTTGGTACACACTGCATAGGACTCACCCAGGTGCTATCTGGGATGAGATAAATGATGCCAGCATCCAACCATTTGATGATTTCATTCTTCACGACCTCCTTCATGATTGGATTGAGTCTCTGTTGATGCTCTACTGCGGGTTTGTACTCATCATTCATCAGAATCTTGTGCATGAAAAATGATGGACTAATGCCTTGAATGTCTGCTATAGTCCAACCAATGGCTTTCTTGTGTTCCCGTAATACTCTTAGCAACTTTTCTTCCTGCTCCAATGTTAGCGAAGAAGAAATAATCATAAGTAATTCAGAAGAGTTTCCAAGAAATGCATACCTGAGATGGCTCGGCAGTAACTTCAGCTCCTACTGTGGTGGTTCTTCAATCAAAGGCTTGATTCGATATTTCTTCAGAAGTTCCAGACTTTCCACTGGTGGTGTCGATTTAAATTGGAATGGCTTGTCAAGATAGTTGATACATTCCAGAGTTTCAGCATATAGCTCGCTATCAGTCATGTTGGTGATGCAAGCTTCAAGTTTGTCCATGGGAATTGTATCAGCATCCTGAACGATATTATCAACAACATCAATTCTGAAACATTCTTCTTCCTTTTCATCGCTCGTGAATTTCATGACTTTGAAAACATTGAAAGTAACTTCTTGGTCCTGAACTTTCATGGTTAGTTCTCATTTTTGTACATCAATCACAGTTCGACCTGTAGCCAAGAGTGGTCTTACAAGGATAATAGGTACATCTTTGTCTTCTTCCATGTCAATGATAATGAAATCTGATGGGAGAATGAGTTTGTCAACTTTGACCAACACATCTTCAACTATACCTCTCGGAAATACGAGCGTTTGATCAGTAAGTTGCAGAGAGACTGAGGTAAGCATTGTTTCTCCAATTTGTAATTTCCTGTAAATAGAAAAATGCATTAAGTTAACACTTGCACCCAAATCACATAAAACCTTATCGATATAATGTTCTCCAATGGTGCAAGGTATAGTAAAACTGCTAGGATCTTTCAACTTCGGGGGAATTGTTTGGATGTATGCCCTAGAGCTACATGGGATGTAAACGGTTTTATGTGTTTTGAAATAAAACGATGCAATATTCATTTATCAAATTATTTTGTTTAATTTGCGCATATTATAAATCATCTTGAATACCCTAGATTATTTATGTGCCTTCAGACTTAGTGTATGAGTGTCATACACAAGAGGATTTAAGTATGAAGTTAGTAATATTAAATAGTCCATAGAGAGCAAACAAAGCGGGTACTTTGTTTACATTTTATCTATAGCTGCGGTCCATTCTATATTTGTATGGCGACTTTGATCCGGGATCGTCCATGTAGAGACATGAGAATGAAGGCACCTTGTATGATGTGATCATATAGGACTGGACCCAGATGGAAATGACATGCTTATAATATCCGTTAAACTAAGAAAGTCATTTCGATCTACTAGATGGTCATATATGGATTGATCTTAATCCTGAGTGTACTACGAACTCCTGCATGGCGGACCATGTCCTTTGATTTACAAAGGTGAGGTTGGTGTAGCAGTCCCGGCCAATAGCTACGTATTTTGGGGGCATGGTCTGTTATGTAGCTGGGGACGTTTTACATGGATATGGAGTTCACTCCTTCTTGCGAGAAGTAGATGAATATCTTTCTTAAGGGTTGATTCGGTACTTGAACGGTTTGAGCGCTCAAGTCTTTCTGTTACGAATAGAAAGATTAAAATTCATAATGGTTATGAATAAATCGTTCATTAGAGAATCAATGGTACTTAAGGTAAAAATAATTAGCGGGGTATAACAGACATTATGACCCGGCTCTAATTACAAGATACTCGTGAAGGGTCAATTCGTATGTAATGACTATATCGATGGACACCGACTTGGTTCGGTTTAATATATCATTTGCGGCAACGAGAGTGCAGCTTCGAGTTTTTAGTGGAATAATCCGGAGTTAATAATTTAGAATATTTAATTAAAAGCTTGATTAATATTTCGAGATTATTGGAGCTCGGAACCGTAGGTCCATTTGGTCCCCGTGCTAGTTCAATTACTATAGCGGATTTAGTATAATTGGATAGTCCAATTATATACTCACATATGTATAAATATTATTAATATGATTAATAATATTATATGTCACACTTGATACTATATACTAAAAGGTTAGTATATAGTTTTAATAATTATTTGATAATTATTAATTACATGTTATTAAATTATATTATATTATTTAATTTAATAAATATGATATTTGATTTTTGTTTTTCCAAAAATAGTTTTTGGAAGGTTTTTGAATGGTTTAAGTAATTGCTCTTTATGAAAGGCAATTACATCTTTTTATTTTTGTAACATATCTTTTATTATAGTAATAAAGGTGGATGTTACAAAATTAAAAGAAAATTAACCCTTTGGCCGATTTTTGACTAATTGGGGAGGGAAATGATTTGTTTGTTTTGGAAATAAATAAACCCTAAGTATAAAAGGAAAATTGTTTTTCTTTTTGGTAGAGAACTCTCATTCTAACCCTAGCCACCTTTCTTCTTCTCCCATATTCTCTCAAGAGTTGAGAAAGCTTTACAAAAGAAAAGAAGAAAAATAAAATCAAAATATACAAGTGTGTTTGGATCTCTAAAATATTTAGGGATTGATTTTGTGAGTCTTGCCCACACAACCTTCTGTTGGTGACGAGACATAGCTCGGAAGATCAAATGGTATATCCGATCCAATCACACAAACTCACGACAACTGAGTGCATGCATCAAAGGAAATCGATCAATGGTCTAAACGTGATCAAAGCATATGCGTGGCTTAATGTTGGAATATGATCATGCGCAAACAAAGAACAAGTGCGCAAGGAGATTGGCCAAGGCAGGTGCTGATACCATGGCTCATGAGCTGGTCAATGCCATGCATGCACTTAGAATTGATATGGACGTGTCTAATGCGCATGTGTGAAGCAAATCGGCGCATGTGTGAAGCAGATCAAGACACGTTTGGTGCATGATCAACGGTTGATGTGCGCGACTGGTTGATGATAAAGCATGGGATATGAATGGTCGCAGCCTAATGTGAATTCGGCAATGAATAATATATGTGGGCTCTTCGGATCTGGAATTTTTTGGCAGAGAAATTCTGGATTAAATTGAGAAGGGCATAAAAATTTTTCGAGGTTGAAAAGTGTTCTTAACCCTTCTCTTTTTCATTTAAAGTTTCTGTTTTTAATATATTTATATGAGTTATAAATATGATATGCATGTTTAGATGAGTGGGCACAATGTAATATTTATATGATGAATGTTTTTTTTTATTTCATGTGATGAATGAATTTTGCATTGATCGTAAATTTTTCTGGCTCTTATTTTTGTAGTTGGTTTTGTTTTTGCGATGTAAGGCCATAAGACCATTGTTTACATTTGTTGTAATTTTATTTTTCAATGTAAAAATTTCAATTTTTGTAATTTGGAGCACCGAAGTCGCAAAATGAGTCAACACCACTTTGAAGCGGGATTTGAAGACCAAGGGATGCATTGGTGAATCTTATGTACTAATTAGATTAGTATAGGAAAAATAAGAGTCTGGTCAATGCAAAATAATTTTTATGTTATATGTATGTTTATTTCGAATTGTTTGAATAACATGTCATATAGCTTAAGGTGCCCACTATTACATTTTACATGTCATAACATGTTTTAGATGCATTATCATTATAGACATAAAAATATGATTTTATGTAATTTAAAGTTTTTAAATTAGAATATGATATGCATAGAAATCAATTAATTAGGTTAATTAGATTTATGGTTTAAAATTTGAATTCTAAATATTGGGCTTAATTAGTGCATAATAAATTCCATCGGTATATACCCGGATATTAATTCCATAGCCGAATCCAAATGGACGGTAATATGGTCTGCACTCGGGATACAATTCCACGTACCATTGGATTTATAACGCACTGAGATTAATTAAATAGTTTAATATAAATCTTGACCATTTTAGAATTCTAAAATTTTAAACCTATTAGTGTTCTAGTATTTTAAGAGTTAAAATATAATAGGTCTCTAATACCACACTAATTAAATTAGTTTAATTGAGTAAAACTATTAGTAGAGACTAATGGAATATTAGTGATATAAATTTTAAGAGTTAAAATTGGTTAGGTCACTTATGTTAAACTAGTGTAAATAGAAATTATGATTAGAGCCGCCATAAATTTATCCACACTAGTTAAAATAAAATATTAGATATTTTATAGATAGAAATCTTAATTTTAAAATAGTGAGTGGGAGAGGGATATACGATAGTATATCCCGCGATCTCCGTTGTTAGTCCAAAAATATGATATTCAAAAGGTGCCTCGAGACGGCTTTGTTTTCGTCCCCCTACGGATGTTGTCCATTTTGGGTCAATATCAGGTTTGGGTTCCGAGAGGATAGGGATTTTAGATGTATCTTGTGAACTGACCTACCCTACAGCGGCATTTCACTCGTTAAGTCCGAGAATCCCGAAACGGCGGGTTACACTCACAAAGGAATAATTAACTGTTAATAAAATTCCTTGATCGAATAAAATGGTAGTTGTTTAATATATGAATAAGAGTTATTCCCGCATATATTAAATTGACTGAGATTGTCTCGATCTATCATGTGAGTACTTGACCTACCCTACGGCGACACTTACTTATGGGATGATAGATTTCCGTGACATAGTAATTTTCTTAGGTTTCGAATTCATTATTCATGGTTCATACATCATGTTTAATTTTATGCCAAAATTATTTGATGATTTTAATATGCGATGAATGAATGTTAAATACATGTTTATTTTATTTTTCAGCCATCGTTTCTCCAATTATTTCCATACTCTCAAACGATAAATTAACGGGAGAAAACTATGTTAAGTGGAAAAGTAACATGAATGCTATCCTGGTCTGTGAAGACCTAAAGTTTGTCCTGACGGATGAGAGTCCTCCCGAGCCGGCCAAAAATGTTGGCCAAGCTGTGCGCGATACCTACCAGAAATGGGTCGCAGCAAATGAGAAAGCCCGCTGCTACTTGCTAGCAGGGATGTCTGATGTTCTTGTTGTACAGTATAAACCTATGGCTCTAGCATCTCAGATGATGGAGTCATTGCAGGGCATGTTTGGGCAGCCTTCGGAGCGTCAACGCCATGAGGCCATGGTCTCAATGATGACTGCTAGGATGAAGGATGAGACATCAGTCTGAGAGCACGTCTTGAGGATGATGACCTATCTCAACACTGCTGAAACCCATGGAGCTCGTATTGACGAGCATAGCCAGGTGACCATGATTATGGAAACTCTTCCGAAGAGTTTCCTACAGTTTAAAAGCAACTATGTTATGAACAAGTTGACTTTTACTTTGACCCAACTGCTTAATGAGTTCACCCACTACGAGTCCATACTTGTGGATCCTCGTAAGCCCAGTGCTAAGATAAATGTTGTCAAGTCTTCAAAGTCTACAAAGATAAAGAAGAATAACACTGGGAAGGCTAAATGTATAACTACTTGATGTACGTAAAGACCTTGCTGAAGGTAACTTTACTATAAGAGTCAGGACATGGGACGCTGTTTCAGTAAAGCAGTGAGAGTTATCTGTTTTCAATTTTTCAAATAAAAGTTATTTGAATTTAAACAAAATGGTGTTTGTTTTATTTTGTCATGGAAATTTGATTTCTGTTACAAAACTATTGCATGATGGTTATCATTTTATCTGATAATAAATAGTTATTGTTTCATAAATGGATTACCTGTATGCTAAGGAAACTAAGAGATAACTTGTATGTGTTAAGACTGTTAACACATAAGCCACTGCTCATTATTGAAATGTTTTAGAAACCTAAAACTAAATAGCAAAAGATTTCTCATGATGACACATATCTATTGCGTCTTAGACTTGGTCATATCAACCTTGACCAGATAGACAGATTGATAAAGAATGGAACCTTAAACCAGTTAAAACTCAGAACTTTTCCAATCTGCGACTCCTGTTTAGAAGAAAAATGACCAAGAGACCTTTTATTGGAAAAAGTATAAGAGCTAGTCAACCACTTGAGCTAATACATTCGGACATTTACGGACCGATGAATGTAAGAGCCCGAGATGGTTATGAATACTTCATCACATTCATTGACGATTATTCCAGATATGGGTATGTCTACCTGATGCATCACAAATCAGATACTTTGAAAAGTTCAAAGAGTATCGTGCTGAGGTTAAGAACCAATTAGGTAAGACAATCAAAACTCTACGATCGGATCGTGGTGGAGAATACCTCGACAGAGATTTCGAGGAATTCTTTGTTGAGCATGGGATAATATCCCAGCTCACAGCGCCTGGAACACCGCCACAGTGTTGCAGAGAGGAGAAATCGGACCCTACTAGACATGATGAGATCTATGTTTAGTTACAGCTCACTACCTAGTTCATTATGGGGATATGCACTGCAAAATGCAATGCATATCCTTTATGTGGTTCTATATAAGTTTGTTTCTAAGACTCCCTTAGAGTTGTGGAATGGTCGTAAAACTAGTTTACGACATTTCCGCATATGGGGGTGTCCAGCACATGTGCTGAAGAATAAGACTACAAATTTGGAGCCACGCTCTAAGGTGTGCCTATTTGTAGGCTATCCTAAGGAAACTAGGGGTGGATTCTTCTATAGTCATGATGATAACAAAGTATTTGTATCGACAAATGCTACATTTTTAAAGGAGAACTATATGAGGGAGTTCAAGACTCAAAGTAAAGTGCTACTCGAGGAGTTACTTGCTGGTTCCACCAGCACACCATCGTCAACAAAATTTGACAAATACATAGCACCTTCGACATCTGAGAGTCAGATGCAAGTTCGTCAAAATGATCTACCCTAGACGCAGTGGGAGGGTTGTACGACAACCTGATCGTTACCTTGGGGTTGGAGAGGCACAAGTTTTCGTATCCAGCGATGGTATAGATGATCCATTAACCTATCGTAGTGCAATGGATGATTATGACAAAGAGAAATGGCTCAAAGCCATGAAACTATAGATGGAGTCCATGTACTCCAACTTAGTCTGGGAACTTGTAGACCAACCTGATGGGGTGAAACCCATAGGTTGCAAGTAGATCTATAAGAGGAAGAGGGGAGCAGATGGGAAGGTATAGACCTTCAATGCTAGGCTAGTGGCCAAGGGTTCTACCCATAAAGAGAGAGTTGACTATAAGGAAACTTTCTCGCCTCTAGCCATGCTCAAATCCATCCGCACTCTTCTATCCATTACCGCATATTATGACTATGAAATTTGGTAAATGGATGTCAAGACTGCATTCTTAAATGGCAATCTTGATGAGTGTATCTATATGGTACAACCAGATGGGTTCATAGCCCAAGGTCAATAGCAAAAAGGTTTGCAAGCTGCAAAGGTCCATTTATGGACTTAAGCGAGCATCTCGATCTTGGAACATACGATTTGATATCACGATCAAGTCTTATGACTTTGAGTAGAATGTTGATGAGCCTTGTGTATACAAGCGCGTCATTGACGGGAAGGTGATTTTTCTTGTTTTATACATCGATGATATTTTACTCATTGGGAATGATGTAAAGATATTATCGGATGTGAAAAACCTGACTAGCTAACCAATTCCAAATGAAAGATTTGGGAGAGACCAGTTATGTTCTTGGGATCCAGATTGTTTAGGATTACAAGAAACGACTGTTAGCTATGTCTCAGTCATCCTACATCGACAAGATACTTGTGCGATTTGGGATACAGAATTCCAAGAAAGGCAATCTGCCTTTTCGGCATGGAATTCATTTGTCGAAGGAACAATCTCCTAAGACACCTCAAGATGTTGATGAAATGAGACATATCCCATATGCCTCAACAGTTGATAGTCTCATGTATACTATGTTATGCACGAGACCGGAAAACTGTTTTGCAGTGATAGTAGTCAGTAGGTTTCAGTCCAACCTAGGATTGGATCATTGGGTGGCAGTGAAACACATTCTCAAGTATCTTAAGAGAACGAGAGATTATATGCTTGTATATTCTGGTGAAGATATGATCCTAAGAGGATATACAGATTCTGATTTTCAGACAGATATAGATTTTAGGAAATCAACATCTGGGTCAGTGCTTACCCTAGGTGGTGGGGCTAAAGTATGGAGGAGTGTAAAGCAATCTTACATTGCTGACTCCACCATAGAGGCCGAGTATCTAGCAGCTTGCGAAGCAGCTAAGGAATCAGTCTAGTTTCGTAAATTCTTGGGAGATCTGGAAGCTGTTCCAGATGTGGATAAACCACTCATACTTTATTACGAAGATAGTGGTGCAGTGGCAAATTCAAAGGAACCAAGAAGCCACAAAGACCTGGCTGACCCGTTTACAAAGACCTTGTCGGCTAAAGAGTTTTAAGGTCACCTAGATGGTATAGGTTTACATGATGTGTCTCATTTGCTCTAGTGCAAGTGGGAGATTGTTGAGATTTATGCCCTAGAGCTACATGAGATGTAAATAGTTTTATGTGTTTTGAAATAAAATGATGCATTATTCATTTATCAAATTGTTTTGTTTAATTTTCGCATATTATAAATCATCTTGAATACCCTAGATTACTTATGTGCCTTTAGACTTAGTGTATGAGTGTCATACACAAGAGGATTTAAGTCTGAAATTAATAATCTTAATTAGTCCACATAGAGCAAACAAAGTGGGTACTTTGTTTACAGTTTATCTATAGCTGCGGTCCATTCTATATTTGTATGGCGATCTTGATCCAGGATCGTCCATGTAGAGACATGAGAATGAAGGCACCTTGTATGATGTGATCATATAGGACTGGACCCAGATGGAAATGACATTCTTATAATATCTGTTAAACTAAGAAAGTCATTTTGATCTACTAGATGGTCATATATGGATTGATCTTAATCCTGTGTACTACGAACTCCTGTATGGCGGACCATGTCCTTTGATTTACAAAGGTGAGGTTGGTGTAGCAGTCCCGGCCAATAGCTACGTATTTTGGGGGCATGGTCTGTTATGTAGCTAGGGACGTTTTATATGGATATGAAGTTCACTCATTCTTGCGAGAAGTAGAGGAGTATCTTTCTTAAGGGTTGATTCGGTACTTGAACGGTTTGAGCGCTCAAGTCTTTCTGTTACGAATAGAAAGATTAAAATTCATAATGGTTATGAATAAATCGTTCATTAGAGAATCAATGGTACTTAAGGTAAAAATAATTAGAGGGGTATAACAGACATTATGACCCGGCTCTAATTACGAGATACTCATGAAGGGTCAATTTGTATGTAATGACTATATCGATGGACACCGACTTGGTTCGGTTTAATATATCATTTGCGGCAACGATAGTGCAGCTTCGGGTTTTTAGTGGAATAATCCGGAGTTAATAATTCAGAATATTTAATTAAAAGCTTGATTAATATTTCGAGATTATTGGAGCTCGGAACCGTAGGTCCATTTGGTCCCCGTGCTAGCTCAATTTACTATAGCGGATTTAATATAATTGGATAGTCCAATTATATACTCACATATGTATAAATATTATTAATATGATTAATAATATTATATGTCACACTTGATACTATATACTAAAAGGTTAGTATATAGTTTTAATAATTATTTGATAATTGTTAATTACATGTTATTAAATTATATTATTTAATTTAATAAATGATATTTGATTTTTTTTTCCAAAAATAGTTTTTGGAAGGTTTTTGAATGATTTAAGTAATTGCTCTTTATGAAAGGCAATTACATCTTTTTATTTTTGTAACATATCTTTTATTATAGTAATAAAGGTGGATGTTACAAAATTAAAAGAAAATTAACCCCTTGGCCGATTTTTGACTAATTGGGGAGGGAAAGGATTTGTTTGTTTTGGAAATAAATAAACCCTAAATATAAAAGGAAAATTGTTTTTATTTTTGGTAGAGAACTCTCATTCTAACCCTAGCCACCTTTCTTCTTCTCTCATATTCTCTCAAGAGTTGAGAAAGCTTTACAAAAGAAAAGAATAAAAATAAAATCAAAATATACAAGTGTGTTTGGATCTCTAAAATGTTTAGGGATTGATTTTGTGAGTCTTGCCCACACAACCTTTCATTGGTTACGAGACATAGCTCGAAAGATCAAATGGTATATCCGATCCAATCACACAAACTCACGGCAACTGAGTGCATGCATCAAAGGAAATCGATCAATGGTCTGAACGTGATCAAAGCATATGTGTGGCTTAATGTTGGAATATGATCATGCGCAAACAAAGAACAAGTGCGTAAGGAGATTGGCCAAGGCAGGTGTTGATACCATGGCTCATGAGTTGGTCCATGCCACACATGCACTTGGAATTGATATGGACGTGGCTAATGCGCCTGTGTGAAGCAAATCAGCGCCTGTGTGAAGCAGATCAAGACACGTTTGGCGCATGATCAGCGGTTGATATGTGTGACTGGTTGATGATAATGCATGGGATATGAATGGTCGCAGCCTAATGTGAATTCGACAATGAATAATATATGTGGGCTGTTCGGATCTGGAATTTTTTGGCAGAGAAATTCTGGATTAAATTGAGAAGGGCAGGAAAATTTTTCAAGGTCGATCCCGGGTGCCTAAGCCGCTTCCGCTCCGCGAGGAAAGCGTTTCCTACAGGAAGTTTCATCTGAATGATAGCACTGCATACTTCTGTTAATGCTATTGTCTCATAGTCTCCCAATCTTCATTTTCATGAAAGAATATCTTTCATGAATTTGACATAGCTGGAATTTCTTCCAAGGCTTCTGCAAATGGAATGTTGATATGTAGCTTCTGATAACCTCCAAGAAACGAGCAAACTGCTAGACCAATTTATTTTTCTGAAGACGCTGTGGAAAATGTGGAGGTGGAGTGATTTGATCTTTTTCCTTTGCTTCTTTTTCTTCCATCTATTGCTCTGCTTCTTTTGGAACTTCTTCAATGGATGCTTTGATTCCAACATCTTTGTTGATTTCAGTACCGCTTTTCAAAGTAATGGCTTGACATTGTTCCTTCCCTCGGTTTCTTGGATTTGGTTATGTGTTTCTGGGAAGATTTCCTGGCGGTCTGTAACTCTGATTATTGGTCAGTTGTCCAATTTGATTCTCCAGTTCTTTAACGGAAGCAGATTGGCTTTGATTGAATGCTGATTGGGCTTGAAACATGGCATCGTATTTTGCTTCTTGCTTTTTGAACATCTTTGTAAACCATTCTTTCATTTCTGGTTCTTTTTCATACTCCTGGCCTTTATTCTGTTGTTGGAATCCAGGTGGTGGATTGTTCTTTTTCCCCGAATTGTTTCTCCATGAAAAATTGGGATGATTCCTCCACCATGGGTTGTAAGTGTTAGAATATGGATTGTTCCCCTGTCTGTTGAAATTGTTGACATAGTTCGCCGTCTCTTCTTGTTGAATTGGTTATGGTGCTCCTCCATATGGTGAACTTGTGGATCCAATATTGCTTTGCATGCTGAGAGTCTCCATGAATTTTCATATCTGATCCAGCTTGGCACTGATTGCTGTATTGGCTCCAACTTCATAAATTCATGCAATTCTTTGGATCATACTTCTTTCTTTTGGCCACAAGGAATTGTAGTTGTCCATTTCTTCGATTAGGACCCACGTTTGATCTTCTCATTTTTCCATTAAAGCTCCTCCAGCAGCAGCAACATCAATTGTGGTTCTCATCAGTCCAGAAAGTCCATTATAGAAAGTTTGGACTTGAAGCCATTTTGGAATCTCATGGTGAGGACATTTCCAGAGCAAATCTTTGTACATTTCTCAGGCTTCGTAGAGAGTTTCTGAATCAAGTGGTACAAAAGATGTGATGTCATTCCTCAGTTTTGTTGTTCTCGCTAGTGGAAAATATTTTGCAAGGAATTTCATGGCTAAAGTGTTCCAAGTTGTGATGGAACCTGCTGGTAGTGAATATAGCCAAGCTTTTGCTCTGTCTTTCAAGGAATATGGAAAAACCCGCAGTCTCATTGCTTCTTCAACTCCTCGGTTGTAATTGAAAGTGCCGCAAACTTCCAGAAAGTTGTTGATGTGGGCATTAGGATCTTCAGTTGCATTCCCCCAACTAAACTGACTGCTGAATCATCTGAATGCATGTTTGATGTCACACGCATTTGCTGGTAAGGGAGGAAGTACAATACAAGAAATGAAGCCGTCAACCACCAGAATGGTTATGTCTCGAATGAGAATTGATGGTGAAACTTCCAAAGGTTCAAGTTCCATGTTAGCAATTGCTTCTTGCCCTTCTCACCTTTCTCTTCTCAACTGTCTGATGGTTCTTTCAATTTCTGGGTCAAGCGGTCGAATTTCAAAGCTTCTGGTTCGTCTCATGTAGTGTCTGAGAACCTGAAACACAAGAAAATAAAACAATAAGTAAAAAGAAATTAGATACAAGTAAATGTATCTAACCTCAAAACTAATAGGGAAAGATAAATAAGTCCCCAGAAACGGTGCCAAAAACTTGATCTGCGTAATCACAAACGTATAACGCAAGCGCACATATCGTTCAAGTAGTATAAAAAGTATTGATCCTACGAGGACTTAATACCTAGCTATTAATTTTATGAGGCCAAATGATTACTAGTATCTAAAAGATTGATTGATTGACTGAGTGGTGACTTTAAACTTAAAAACAAGTAAATAAAATTGCGCAAAAATAGGTTGAGTAAAATTCAAAGTTATAAAACTATTCAGGGTTGTGAATTCTTCCAATATCTTTTAAAAGATGAGGTGGTTATTTCACGTTTGTGAAATATATTGATTATTAACCTGGAACACGAAAATATATAAAAGCCTCTTCCGATGGTCAGATACAAATACCCAGTGTAACCCAATTAATCATATTCTTATGTCAACCAAGTTACCTGAATTCATTAAGATTAAGTTTCAATTATGGTTACCCCCTCCCGACAGGTATATTCCTATCCTGTAAGGAAATCTATTAAAGGGTTATCTATCCTCAAGGAAGATCGTGGGTTATTAAGTCTAGGGTCTTAAACCTAAAATCCATTTTCCAAGTTCATTTTAAGTTACGAGTTCAATCTTATTAATGACCAGTTAACAAAAGCATTAAGACTAAGGCTTAATAAATACACCTTTATATTACCCAAATCGTAAAACAACCTCTTATTAACCGGTGATATTGGAATTCATCACAACCCAGATAATGGGCTTAGCTACGACACATATCTAAGGCTAATAAAAGCTTAAATAAAATAAAAGACATAAAGTAAATACTGGAAATTAAATAAAGTAAATAAAGTAAATGCTGGAAATAAAAAAAATTTAAAAATACAATAAAAGAAAAATATTGAGGTTAGATGATCCACTTTTAATATTTCAAAATTAGAAATCTCTTTTATTCTCAATGTTTACCGATTAATTAACCAGACCATAAAGGTGGTAATTTCATTTGTCTCGATTAAATACAACCGACCATATAGGCGGTAACAAGGTTATTACCTAAACCAACCATATAGGCGGAAACTACTTCTGAAATGAAAAATCGACCATATAGGCGGTAAAGATGGTTGTCACCTAAACCGGCCATATAGGCGGTAACTAATTAATCCAATTTTAATTAAAATAAGGGAGATTAATCTAATTCATTATATTAAAAGTCTCACATTTTCACCCTAATAGAATGAGGTTACCTGCTCATGTTGTAAAAGAAAACACACAAAGTTTTATTAAATAAATAAAAAGAAAATACAAGAAAACTTAAATAATATATAAGACACTTTCCTTTAGATTTTCATGGAGAAACTCCTCCAAAGAAAGCATGAAAAATTTACAAAGTTAAGCTTGGTATTTATAGGAAAATCTAAAGACTTCCACCAATTACTCCACCAATAGCTCCACCAAACATGGCATCAAACATGACACCAAACATGGAAGCATGTTTGGTGGAAGTTTGACAATTTTTACTTTTTTATTTTATTAATTTTATTTTATATTTTGAAAATAACTATAATAATTACACAAAATACAATAGATTATTCATCAATTTCGGCCTTCCAAACTTCAGAATTCAAAAATATTTAAATCTTCAAAGTTGTAGATCTCTGTGTCTTATTTAATCGGGAACTTGAATCAGCTCAATCGGATATCGGATGAAAAAGTTATGGCCAAAATACCAAACTTACGTAAAATTAGAATTTAGGACTGCACTTCGTGACGCGTATAGTAAATTTCCATTTTCGCCATTTTTTGCTCTGAATTTCATCGTTTTAGCCTCGAGTTGATTCCATTAAGTCCCAATACTTTATTTATCTACAAAATACTTAAAAACACATCAAAACGTTCATCAAACCCGAGAAACTAAACAAAATATTAGGTAAAATGGGCGGTAAATATTGATATATTTTCCACTCATCACCTCTATCGATGGTCATATGCAAATACCCAGTATAACTCAATTGAACCATATGTCTATGTCAACCAAATTACCAGAATTCATTAAGATTAAGTTCCAATTATGGTTACCCCCGCCCGACAGGTATATGTCTATCCTGTAAGGAAACCTATTAAAGGGTTATCTATCCTCAAAGAAGATCATGGGCTATTAAGTCTAAGGCTGAAACCTAAAATTCCTTTATCAAGTTTATTTTAGATTTACCATATCAATTTTATTAGTGACCAGTTAATATGACGCATTAAGCTTAAGACTTAATAAGTGAACCTTTAAATCACCCAAACTATAAAATAACCCCTTATAAATCGGTGATATTGGAATTCATCACAACCCCAGATAATGAGCTTAGCTACGACACATATTTACAACTAGTAAAAATTTAAATAAAATAAAAGACATAAATTAAAATACTGAAAGTAAAATGCTAGAAAGTAAAAAAAAAATTACAATAAAAGAAAATGCTAGGGTTATTACTATTATAGATATCTCCCTTAATATAATATATTAACTTGTGTGATATTAGCAACCAGCCATTTAGGCGGTAACCTGATTAAGTCAAATTAAGTCCAACCGACCATAAATGCGGTATCAATATTTATCCATAAACCAGCCATATAGGCGGTAATTACCAACTGACCAACCAGACGGTATCCATACTTAGTCAGGTTAAAACCAGTTTATAATAATTACCAACCGACCAATATAGCGATATCCTTGTTAAGTCAAGTTTTAAGTAGTTATTATATTATAATTAATGGAGATTAATCTAAATAACAGTAATAAAAGTTTTACCTTTCACCCTAGCAGATGGAAGTTACCTCCTCATAGCTGAATAGTAAAAATAAAAAGTAAAGAAAGTAAATTACTATTATGAAAAGTAACTGAAATTAATTATAAAACTGAAATTGAACTAAACTAGATACAAACTCCTTATTTACTCAGAGAATTACAGAGAGTAAGGTACATCTGAAATCAGAAAATCGACCTGAATTTATAGGCGTGGCTAAGCTTGGTGCGTCGCGATGTGCAACCCTTGCGCGTCGCGACGTGCGTAAATTATGGTGGGAAATGCGGCGTGCTTCCGGATCGACTGACACGTGGCAGGCTCCAAATTATTGGCTTTGTGTCGCGACGCTAAAATTTCTTCTTGTGTCGCGACGCGGATGTCATGCTGACGTCAGCAATGACGTGTCTTCAATGATGATTATCGACAGTATGTGATGGTGACACATGGCACAGCGCACGTTAACCGAATTACTGAGATGTTGACACGTGG
This sequence comes from Zanthoxylum bungeanum, assembly GCA_019454045.1. NCBI lineage: Eukaryota > Viridiplantae > Streptophyta > Magnoliopsida > Sapindales > Rutaceae > Zanthoxylum > Zanthoxylum bungeanum. Next base: position 214,166 of record SKCR01032777.1, on the reverse strand, counting down.
CAGGCGCACATTAGCAAAGGCGCATGATAGCAAACTTCTTTGATTGTGACACGTGTCCTAGCGCATTTTAGCATGTAGCGGCGCAAGTTGGCATAGGCCGGTGCACATTAGGCATCATCGCGCAAAATGACAATTTTTCCCTTCTGTGTCCTTTTTCACTGTTTTGGCCCCAAATCACCTCCAGAATGTCATGAAATTTTATTTATCTACAAAATATTCACAAAACTCAAAAATCTATACAAAATATTAGGTCAAATAAGTGGGAAATAGTGATACATTTACCACTCATCATTATATTGAACACATATGCACTCATGAAGTGATCTTAGGAACAATCGTTATTCCTCTAAGTTTCAATACAGAATTGTGTGATGTTTCACTCCAGACTGTTGGGGTTTTAGGCGATGGGCGTAGCGGAAGTGCGGGTTCGGGCGAAATCATATTTTAAAACTTTTTCAAAATGCTGAATAAATTATTCAATATCTAATATGAATAATTTATTCACATTTCACTCAAATACATTTATTCAATATCAAATAATGACATAAATGCATAAGAAACGTCGCAAAACTTTTACGAAAATATTTTTCCTTAAAATGACGCAAAATGCGTTTTTGACCAAATCGACAACCTGATACTCATGGGGACTGCCCATGTCAGCCCCAATAGTCTCGAGACAGTTCATAGGCTTCCTGTATAGTGACGAATTCACTGTTTGGACATCCGTCACCCAGTTGGCTTAAAATCCACCCAATAACACTATTTTTGGCCGTTTTCGCTCATTTCAAGTCGGAAACACTTTCCGACAATTGTGCTAACTCCCAAAACATATCCATAACACTCATAAGACATCAAATTCATCATTAAATCAGATTCATTTCCAAGTCTATACCAGAAAACGAAAATGCCCAATTTTCATGCTTAAATCTAAATTTTTCCAAGATTAATCAAATTAATCTAACCACCAACTAAAGTCCCCACATATGAATCACTCTAAAACAATTCTAGGCATGATATGAGTGGCTATGACACTCTAGAATGACAACATGGTTGTCCAACAATAATTTGAACTATGACACTCTAGAATGGCAACATGGTTGTCCAACAATAATTTGAACAAATTGGCTTAATATTGCATTAATATCAAGTTATCAACCAAAACACACTTCACACATCCCTATACTTCCATCTCCATCAACCACAAACAAAATCCCCAAAAATCAGAATTGAAGGAACCCTAGATCATATCTAATAATTCAAGAAACAAGAAAACAAGTTTCTAAGCTCAAGGGGACGAATAATTACCTTTAATCTCCAAATACCCAAGCTTTTTCCTTGAATTTCCTTCAATTTTCCATGGATTCTACAAACCATTTTTGAAACCCATTCTTTTGGAGCTAGGACGTTGATGGAGAGTGTTCCAAGAAGAAGAAAAAATATTTCCCTTTTTTAATTCTTTAAAGAACAAAATCTAGGGGCATATTTGTCTTTTTTTAAAAATTTTAATCTAATTAAAATAAAATACTTTATATGATCAAATCATAATTCGACAGATATAAAGTTTATTCAATGCATGCCATATGTCCCAATTATTTGTCACCATGTATCATATACAATAATGACTAATGGATAAGGCTTGAATTTTTAATTATTTAATAATTAAATAACTAAATAATTAATTAACAACTATATATGTATTTTTATTTACATTAAATAATAAATATATATATATATATATGACATGTGTCAAAATCTCATTTGACGAGTAATTAATGTGTATCTAATCGTATTATGTATCAAATACAAATATACAATAATTATTATCGGACAAAATCCTCTAATTGCATGTGTTATCGTTTAACCGATTAAACGATCCGAATTAACTCATTTAATCTGATGAAGTATTATGAATAATTTGTATTATTCATATCGAGTTGCCCAAGTGCTCAATGAGTACACTTCATATTGTGAGACTCTCTAAGTTTATGTTTATCCGTCACGAAATCCAATTTCGTGTCCATAATCTACCCACTCATGGATTATGACGACCACATATAATCTCGCTAAACTATACAAGTTGAGGTCATTACATACGTATAATCCCTCTGTCACAGACTATCCGTATTATATCTGAGATATAGATCAGAACGTCTAATCCTTTTGGTATAATACAGTCGACTTTCAATTTACGATATTTAAATAACACTCGAAACTAGTTTTCGAAGTTATACCTCGGCCATGGATTTACTAGATCGTAAAAACGTGCTGAATGCTTATGCCTTGTACACAGGACTGACGGATCTTATCTTGATAAGCACAGGATGTCATGACCATCGTTGACGTGACTGCCATCAAAGTGTGGAGGATAGCTCATATATCCACAGTGGTATCTCAAGTCGAAGGATCACTATGCTCGCTCAACTCGAGAAGGTTCCTATTGACGTTGGTGTACCATCTATTAGGAAACCTTCAGTGAGTCGTTCAATGTCTTATCAAATAAACACCTACATGTCTATACGAGTCTCCCAAGACTTATGGTTCACTGAGATAAACCAACAGACCAAGTCACGATATACGACATGTACTGGTCTTAGCGGATTTTACTAACCGACCCGTGTTAGTAAATCTTGACCAAGAACTTTATTTAAGGATATATAACTAATAGTGCGTTTCCCAATGTCAATTACAAACTACGTTGTAACTACGCACTATATTGTAAATCCTAGTGTCTTTGTCTAATATACACGTATCACTGAACTAGATTCAGTTCCGATCTAATCATAATCAGATATCTAATCACAATTAGATCGAATAAGCGTATAAAAGACAAGGGTGCTACCATTAAATTAGTAATATTATGGAAAATTGAATCGCTCGTATTTATGAATCGGATTGGCAGTCCGAGCACCAACCCTAACACAGACAGCCCATGGTATTTAGGTCGTAACTTTCTCATACGAACTCCGAGTTTTATGAATTTTATATCATCGGAAAGCTGAAATCGAGACCTACAGTTAGGGTTTTGCCCCCAAGACCACCAGTTTCAGGGACATGAGTGATGTGCTTTGGGGGACGGTGATACGTAACGCCCTAAAATCATGATTTTGCATTCCTAGCTCTAGTTAGGCGTATGGGTGGACGACGATACGTAACGCCCCCATACGTCAAGTTTTTCAGATACAGATTAGTTTTCAGATTTCAGATTTTTAGAAAAATAGTTTCCAGATAGCAGATTTCCAGAAAATAGTTTTCAAAAAAGCAGATTTTAGAAGCGGTTTTAGAAAGCATATTTCAGAAAGAGAAGTTTTATAAAAGAGATTTCAAGCAAAGCTTTCAGAAAAAGAGTTTTCATATAAGTTATTTTGGAAACTTTGGTTTTAAAACTAAATGATATTATATCAGTATTTCAATTTTTCTTCCACTCACTTAGATCATACAATGATCTAACCCCCACTCCCAATTTCTTTATTTTGAAGGTGTCATCGGAGGACGAGCTCAGGAAGACGAATACTGATCGAGTCACTAGGGTTGTAGCCCACCAGTTCAAGTCAGTCAAGAGTAAAGTAAAGTCATGCGTTAGTTAATAGATTATATCAGTCATTGTTATAAGTATAAGTTGTCTCAACAAATTTGTAAATTGCATTTGTTATATTTTTATTTTGGTGAGTTGGGCTTTGGTCCCATGTATGAGATTGTATATAGAATGAGATTAGCAGTTGTCAGAGAATCAGAGGCTATGGGGTTAGTACGGTATATCCCCTGCCGGTAACATCTCCCGGATTTGGAGATGTTGCACTAGTATTATCACAGTATAGCAGAATCAGATTCTCGATAATTGGGACAACTCCCAGTTCTGTGATAAACTTCTTAAGCCAAACAACTTCTTTTGTAGCTTCAGAAGCATCAATATATTCCACCTTTGTAGTGGAATCAACTGTAGACCCATGTTTGGAACTTTCTAACAAACTGCATCTTCGTTAAGGATAAATACGAATCCTAATATAAACTTTCTATCATCGGGATCCCATTAACCTACAGTTCATTTCCTCCATAAATGATAAACTTATCCTTAGAACTATATTATAAGGATAAAGAAGTGAGCTGAGCAGGAAACTAGTTTTGAATATTATTTTGTCATTGTTTTGTCACTGTTATGTATAAATATCATTACTCTTTATTAATTAGTTACAACACTTCAGTCATACCTCCGTTTACTCTTTGTTCAGTTTTCGGCTGGCAATAAATTAACAACTCATACTCACACACATGTATATAGATGTGTAAATTTTCATGTAAACTATAAATCATTGTTATGTAATTGTTATATGCACAGCTAAAATTATATATACACATCAAAGTAGTTATATATATGTAACTTAATGACATATTCAAGCGGAAGAAATGAACTTAGAAAATTTTCTTCAAGTTCATATGACAGTGGGCAATATATATCCTGACACAAGTATAAACAATCACCAATTCCATATAATAGAAATTAATGATAGCCACACACACTCAATTATTATTATACAATACAAACGTATTGTCAAAATGCATAAGTTTGTCATGGGAAACATAACAGAAGATAAAAGAAGGCCATTATGAAGGCCTTAGAGTTCCTGTCATGGTTACACACCACATACATGTTCATACAAATTGGAATTACAAGTCCATCTCCAATTTATTAGCTGAAGCGAAATCCATCTATCAAGCAAGGGTGTGATCACTGGATCCATATCCCCCAGTAGCTCCTTGGTGAAGATGAAGATTTGGCTGTTGCATGCGAAACGCATACAGATCAAATACTCTGTTTGTTAATGCAACTGCGGATTGATAGTCTCCATTATCAACTAATCTGTAACATTGATCATTTTCCTTTTAATTTCAATATATACAGCAAAGAAATTAATCACAAATTACATTTTGATAGACAATCAAGGAAGAAATTGAAGGATTAGTATCTCACAAAATTCAGCAGTCTCCTCCAAGTTTCTGATCTGAAATAATTTGAAGGCCATGTATATTATTATTATTATCCGTACAAAGTTGACAGAAATTAAAAGTTACATATATAATCTGCTTAGTGCACTTATTTATTTCATATTCACCTTCTTCTTGGAGGCATCAATATGCATTCTGATTAATTTATCCTGTAAGCAATAATGAAGTTTGATATTGTTAGCTTCGCATACACCAAAACCAATGTCAATTGACATTTCACAGTGCAGTACACAGAAAATAGGGTGATAGCTATTTTCTAACTTGCAAGTTTGATTGGAGAGGTCAAACTTTTCAAATTTATTTGTTTTGTGTATTATTGTAGTCTACACCGTGTCACTGAGACAACAATTAATGTTTAAAAATACGTGGCGGCGCCTCGAGGCGGCCGGCCATTGAGGCGCGAGGCGGACAGCCTCGAGACAGGCGCCTCAATTCGAAAATCGAAAAAATAATTAAAATTGTAATATCAGAATAATAAAAACATGTTAAATCCAAAATACATTCATTTCTTCATAATTTATAATATGTTCAAATAATTATTGATAACTAATCCCTAAATAAGCTATCATCTATAGCATATTGAAACAGTTCAGACTTAAAATACATATGATATACCACTATACGAATACGACATGATAGTTAACTGAAATGTGTATTTTTTGGCCAATTAATTGAAGCTTACTGCTTACAACAGGATAGTTCACTAAAGTGTGTAATTACAGTATTACACATTTACACCAAATATGATTTTAGTTCAGAACTTGCACTTAAATATTTATATATTGCCTTCAAAATAAGTTTATCTTTTTCTCTAATTTCTTTAATGGATTTTTTTAGGTCATTAACAAGTTAAAACAAAAAAAATAAATAAAAAAACAAGCTGAACAGATTACCACAAATGCTGTCGTCGCCGTCATCGAGAGAGAGAGAGCAGAGGAGGCCGAGAGATAGAGAGAAGTATAAGCCGAGAGAGATAGCAGAGGAGGCCGAGAGAGAATATAAAAACCCTAGAATCAAATTTTTTTTTTTTTTAATACTGTAAATGAAACGACGACGTTTTGAAATCCCCAAAACGTCATCGTTTCATTTAATAAAATTTAAAATTAAAAAAAAAAAGGTTTCGGGTGAGGCGGCCGCCTCAACGCGCCGTCGCCGTGAGGCGGCGAGGCGGCTGCCTCGACCAAATTTTTAAACAATGACAACAATTACATGATGTCGGGAAGAAAGCTTGTTGGGGCTCATCACTACAACAAAGACAGTTCTTTTAACAACAGGCAAGACTTATTTATGATACCCGCATACAACTTTGTAATTTATTTATGTTGTTTACTCAATACGATTGCTAATTTTAACCATAATCCTAATTGAACCCAAATTTCAAAACCTTAAACCTAATTGGCCTCTACTTGTCATACCCTAAACCTAATTTACCTCAATTTGCCACACTCAAATTCTAATTAATATTAAATTATCGTAGCCTAACCCTAATTGATTTCAGTTCAAAAAACGGTTGTGCCCCTTTAAATTGGAGTCTTTTAATGAAGTTCTACTTGTAAAAGAATAAAAATTTTAAGTCAATTTACTAGGATAAATTAAATCCACCACATATAGTTAAAATAAAACCAATGTCCAATACTTATATTTTGAGTTAATTTGATGCAACTTGGAAAATTTACATTTATAAATATATGAAAATGAAGAAGAGAATCCAACAAACATCATTTTAATTTGTATCAGGATTCAAAGAAAAACAAACCAAAAAAAGGGGGCAAAAAAGAAAAGAAAAAAGATAAGATGTATTGGAATAAGGTTGAGAGCTTGAAAGAGAGAGAACCTTTCTTTCACGGACGATAGCCACGGAAGTGGTCATCTGTTGCTCAAGACCACGCAGTTCTTCAATGGTTACCTCATCCAAATCTTCTCCCATCCTTTGCCTTCAAATTCAAATATACTAATCAGCTCTTTTTAACTAATTAATTTATCACATTCAATTTATTAACACTATTCAAACAAATAATTAGTTCAATTTACATCCACAAATGTACAGTATAATAATCAAATTAAACATTATTACTTACCTGATGTCTTTCCTGTTGAAGCGAGCAGATGAAGACTTCTTGCAGAAAACTCCAAGCTGCACCGAAAGCTAAGTTGAAAACTTTGGCAAATTTGGCAGCATGCTCCAGCTTGCATGCAAAGCGTCTCTAAGACGTGTGACACTGTTCACACGTCTATGATACTATAAATTGAGCCTTCTATTGCTTTGTAATATCATCCCTAGAAATCCCAGAATCCCAAATTGAGTGAGAATAGAGAGTAAAGTGGTGTGAGAGTTTTTTGTAAAGCTTGGGTTGTAAGCTTTGTAATTCTTTTGTTAGTGTAATAAAAGAAGAGTTTTCTCTCCAATCACCTCTATTATTGTGTGTTTAATCACAACAAGTGGTATCAGAGCTAAGGTTACTCGGAGGGATCCCGAAACTCAGTAACAGAGCTTCGGTTCGGAAAGTCGGTTCCGACGAAGTTGTCGAAAATCGAATTTGAGCATACCATCGGACTTTTCACGGCGAGACGAGCACGGCAGTATTTTCCGTCGATCGAACGGAGGTCCCAACACGTCGCACGCACCACACGCGCCGTCCAGAGATCAGACCACGCGCATCGACGCGCTCCACGCGCCCCACTCTCGTCTGAAGACGTCAGCCGCCACGTCAGCGCATAGTCAGCGCCCAGTCAGCGCCACGTCAGCGCACAGTCAGCAGCCCAGTCAGCTGCCACGTCAGCGTGCCTGGTAAATTTCAGATAGGTCCTTGTACTTTCTGGAAATTACAATTTAGCCCCTATACTTTCAGAAATTTTCAATTTAGTCCCTGAATTTTTTGGAAATTGCAATTTAGTCCCTGAACCTTTTCGTAATTGCACATTGGCCCCTGAACTTTTGGAAATTGCACTTTGACCCCTGTAATTTCTGAAATTTGCAATTTGGTCCCTGTGTCGGATTTTGACAAACGAAATGTCATTTCCACTATTTTCGACCATTCCGGACGCAACGGTGAGGTCCGTTTTTTGAAATTCTACTTAGAATTTTTATGATGGAGGGGAGCAACAGAAAAATGATTTTGTTAACCAGTACAAACTATTTCACATGGAGAGGAAGGATGAAAGACCTTCTGTATGTGAAGGACTATGATGGATCGGTGTTTCTGGAGCAGAAACCAGAAGGAATGACCGATGGAAAGTGGGCTAATCTTCACCAGAAAACATGCAGTACTATTCGTCAGTGGATCGACGATAGTATCGTCAACCATGTCAGTGAAGAAAAAATGCACGTGACTTATGGAGAAAGCTGGAGGAGCTTTTCCGAGCAAAGAATGGCAACAACAAGTTGTACTACATCAAGAAAATGATGGGTTTGAAATACCAGGAAGGTACATCTGTGGCGGACCATATCAACGATTTCCTCGGAACCATGAAGGAATTGTCTGGATTGGGCATAGACTTCGGAGATGAGGTAAATGACTTAATACTCCTTAATACGTTACCAGAATCTTAGGAAACGTTCAGATCTACGGTGATAATTCAGCCGCAGATGGGAAAGTCACTATGGAGATGGCAAAGACCAGCAGATCTTCGAAGGAAAAGAGGACGAGAATGCAGGAGTCAGCATCAGCCTCAACCTCAGAAGCTCTAGTGACAGAAAAGGACACCAGAAGGGGGAGGAGTAAGAGTCGAGGCCCAGGTAAATCAGACAAAAACGGGGGAAATCAGGAACTAGAGATATTGAGTGCTATCACTGTAAAAAGAAAGGCCATATGAAGAGGGACTGTTACAAACTGAAGAACGAGCAGTCCATGAGAGATGGTGACTCTAATCAAGAAATAGTTGCTACTACCACCGAAAAGATCTCCAAATAATTTCATATAATATATGAAGAAGATGTTGTGAATCTTGCCAGCCACGAGACCAGTTGGGTGATAGATAGTGGCGCATCCATACACGCCACATCTCGTAGAGACTTCTTTTCATCTTACAGACCAGGGGACTACGGTGCTGTAAGGATGGGGAATGACAGACAGTCCAAAGCCGTCGGTATTGGAGACAGCTGCCTTGAAACAGAAAACGGAACAAGGCTAGTGTTGAAGGGAGTCAAGCACATCCCAGACATCCGGTTAAACCTGATCTCAACAGGCAAGCTGGATGATGAAGGTTTCTGCAGCACCTTTAGTGACGGATGCTGAAAGCTCACTAAAGGATCAATGGTCGTGGCACGAGGTAAGAAAGACCCAACTCTGTATTTGATGCATGCTAAGATTTCAAATAGTAGCATAAATACAATTAACAGCAATGAGGCAGCCGAGCTATGGCACAAAAAGCTCGGTCACATGAGTCAAACGGGGATGGAGATACTACGCAGGCAGAATGTTCTTCCGGAATTGAAGACCTCACACTTACGGAAGTGTGAACACTGCATGGCTGGAAAGCAGAACAGAGTGTCCTTCCAGAGCTCCCCGCCTCAACGGAAACCAGAGGTACTTGACCTCATACATTCAGATGTATGCGGTCCGATGCAGACAAGAACACTTGGTGGGTCACTGTATTTTGTGACATTTATTGATGATCATTCAAGGAAGATCTGGGCATACACCTTGAAGAGAAAAGATCAAGTGTTGGGAGTGTTCAAAGAGTTTCACGCCCTGGTGGAGAGAGAAACCTGTAAGAAACTCAAATGCATCAGAACAGATAACGGTGGAGAATACAGAGGTCCGTTTGATCAATACTGCAAGACGCAAGGAATCAGACATCAAACGACACCTCCGAAGACACCTCAGCTGAATGGCCTAGCTGAGAGGATGAACAGAACCTTGTGCGAGAGGATCAGAAGCTTGCTGTCACAAGCCAAACTGCCGAAGACATTCTGGGGAGAGGCACTCATCACAGCAGTACATGTTTTGAACATGTCCCCAGCGGTCGCACTGAAAGGTAATGTTCCTAACCAAGCTTGGACAGGTAAAGAAGTGTCTTATGAACACTTGCATGTCTTTGGGTGCAAAGCATTTGTACACATCCCAAAGGACGAGAGATCCAAGCTTGATGCAAAGACGCGACAGTGTGTCTTTATTGGCTATGGTCATGATGATTTCGGCTACAAATTGTATGATCTTGTGGAGAAGAAGATCGTCAGGAGCCGAGATGTTGTCTTCGTTGAAGACCAGACCATAGAAGATATCCGAAAGGAGATGAAGACAATGCCCCGGCAATACAGAAATGTGAATCCAGAACCTCATACACCGGTGCCAGTACGAGTTGAAGATGAGGTTCCCAGACAGGAGGGTACAGGTGATGAAGCTCCCAGAGATGATGATCATGATCAACCACCAGTACCAGAAGCTACACCAATAGTTCCACAGAGAAATTCAGACAGAGAGAGGCGACCTTCAACCAAATACTCTGCATATGAGTATGTGCTGCTTACTGACGGGGGAGAACCCGAGAGCTACAAGGAGGCTGTGGAAACAGATGATAAAGAAAAGTGGGAGGAAGCCATACAAGATGAGATGAAATCTTTGCATGACAATCACACTTTTGAGTTGGTGAAATTGCTAAGAGGCAAAAGAGCTTTGAAGAACAAATGGGTGTACAGGGTGAAGCAATAGGAGCACACTTCACAACCCCGGTACAAAGCCAGATTAGTTGTCAAGGGATTCAATCAGAGGAAAGGCATTGACTTCGATGAAATCTTCTCTCCAGTTGTGAAGATGTCATCCATCAGAGTGGTACTCAGCTTAGCAGCAAGCATCGACCTGGAAGTTGACCAGATGGATGTCAAGATCGCATTTCTTCACGGGGATCTGGAAGAAGAAATTTACATGGAGCAACTAGAAGGCTTCAGAGTCAGAGGGAAAGAGGACTTTGTGTGCAGACTCAGGAAAAGCCTCTACGGTTTGAAACAGGCACCGAGACAGTGGTACGTGAAGTTCGAGTCAGTTATGGGGGAGCAGGGATACAAGAAGACAACTTCAGACCATTGTGTTTTCGTTCAGAAGTTTTCTGACGATGACTTTATCATCTTACTGTTATATGTAGATGATATGTTGATAGTTGGCATGAATCAATCGAGGATTGATAATTTGAAGCAGCAACTGAGTAAGTCTTTTGAGATGAAAGACTTGGGGCCAGCTAAACAGATTCTTGGCATCAGGATCGGTCGTGATTGGAAAGCCAGGAGATTATACTTGTCACAGGAGGAGTACATCGAGAAGGTACTTCAGAGATTCCAGATGGACAAGGCTAAAGCGGTTAGCACTCCTCTTGCTACCCACTTTAGATTGAGTACACAACAAAGTCCCTCTACTGAGACAGAGAATGAGGAAATGAAACAGGTTCCATACACCTCAGCAGTGGGAAGTCTTATGTATTCCATGGTGTGCACGAGGCCAGACTTAGCACACGCAGTTGGATTGGTCAACCGGTTTATATCAAACCCAGGACGGGAACACTGGAATGCTATCAAATGGATCATGCGGTATCTTCGAGGCACATCCAAAATGAGGCTATGTTTTGGAAGCAGCGACAACCAGTGTTGATGGGCTACACCGATTCAAATATGGCAGGAGATGTGGATACCCGAAAGTCTACTTCAGGGTATCTGATTACTCTCTCAGGAGGAGCTGTAGCATGGCAGTCGAGGTTGCAGAGCTTTGTTGCACTTTCTACAACAGAGGCAGAATTCATTGCAGTTACAGAAGCTTGAAAGGAATTACTGTGGATGAGGACATTCGTCCAGGAATTGGGTTTCAAGCAGGAGAAGTACATTTTGTACTGCGATAGCCAGAGTGCTATCTACCTTGGTAAAAATTCTACATTTCATTCGAGGTCAAAACATATCGATGTGAGGTATCACTGGATACGGGACGTCCTGAGCTCAAGGCTGTTAGAACTCAGGAAAATTCACACCGACGACAACGGTGCCGATATGTTCACGAAGGTCTTACCGAAGGAGAAGCTTGAAATATGTCGTGCCATAGCCGGGATGACAAAACTCTCCACATAGTCAGAGTGGGGAGATTCAGAGAACTACGATTGGCTTGATCCCAACTCAGGGTATGTAGGCAGTCATACAGATGCAGCCAGGGGAGGATCCTTTTGAGGATCCGGATTTGGATGAATGATGGTCGGCTCAGATTTGGGGAAATCTTCACCGAGGGGGAGATTTGTTGAAGCCAGCAGATGAAGACTTCTTGCAGAAAACTCCAAGCTGCACCGAAAGCTAAGTTGAAAACTTTGGCAAATTTGGCAGCATGCTCCAGCTTGCATGCAAAGCGTGTCTAAGACGTGTGACACTGTTCACACGTCTATGACACTATAAATTGAGCCTTCCATTGCTTTGTAATATCATCCCTAGAAATCACAGAATCTCAAATTGAGTGAGAATAGAGAGTAAAGTGGTGTGAGAGTTTTTTGTAAAGCTTGGGTTGTAAGCTTTGTAATTCTTTTGTTAGTGTAATAAAAGAAGTTTTCTCTCCAATCACCTCTATTATTGTGTGTTTAATCACAACATTTCCTTAGCTTATTATTTATCTCTTTCAGTTTCATGTACTCGTCTTGCATTTTCTGCAAATACAATTAAATCAAACATATATAAATCCAGTGGGTGCTCATCAGTTGAATTGGTAAATCTATTCAACTGAAAACAAAAGATCCACATGAGTGGAGAGAGGATTATATTGCCGGTAGGCTAACTTATTTATTATTATTATTTTTTAAAAAAAAGCTATATAAATCCAAATCAATAAAAACAAAATCTCATTAAGCAGCAAACATATCAATAACAAAAATAAAAAATAAAACAAAATTACCGCATAATGGGTGGCCCAGAGATCAACCCTTAAACTCTCCTGGTATATGTCAACCATCTCCTTAGTCCTAAGCAGTAAGCAACCAAAGCATATTAGTTTAGCACTTACATATTTATGCTTATTATTCAAGGAGAGAAAGTGATGGATCTGTTGACATACGTTGTTGTAGGGCTTAGGTACTCATGAAACTTGCCAGTTTTAGAGAACACGATGAGAGAAACCTTAGCATCACAAAGAACAGTGAGTTGTTGTGCTTCCTTAAACATAGCCTTTCTGCAATTAGTGTAACTCATTCGTCTTTTGGTTGGGTTTTCAGTTCTCTTGATCTCCATCTTTCCCCTGCCCATATTTGTGAAAATTTCTCCTAGCTGTTATTTAACAGTGGTAGTTTTACTGAGCAAAAAATGATAAACAGCTATGACAGAGAAGAAGCAGGTTCAAATGGAACTTAGATAAATGGGAATGTATGCAACTGGTAGATTGAGCACTAAACGGTGCCTACAAATGTTGACAAACTGACATTATATCACGGGACTACTAAGACAATTTTCACGTACCAATCTGATCAAAGTCCACTCCACTCAACTCTGTAGAAGCAAAGCAACTAAATCTAGAATCAGTTACCTTGGTTTAAAAGCATTCAATTCTGATGAGATTTTGAAATCAAGCAAATATCGGCTTTCGGAAGAATAGTTCACCGGGTCTGCCTTAATGACAGTGATCTTCACCCTCTGCTCATCACCATACAATTCCTCTTTGATCTTAAGCCTGAAAAGATATTGGTTAAAGACTCTACTCCGAATTATTTCCCCAAATTTAATATCATCCTGCAATTCATATTTCAACATGTACAACTCCTTTGCTGGGCAGCCCAAGATCTCTTCACCGGATTCCTGGAAAGCTGTTACCCAAGTCAACCTTGTCTGGTCTTGAATCTGGGCTTGAAGAAGATATCTATATCACATTCATCAAATTCTTGATTGCACCTATCACATTGCCATCTATTTCCAGACCGGGTTACTTCCTTATTGCACTGTCTATCTCCTACCATCAGAGGGCAAGCTGTGTAACAGAAATTATCTGATTTAATAAACGTTATGAATGCCCTTACTGTCACCCAGTCAGGCTTTTCAGATCTTCCAAGACCTTCATTCTTTATCTGAGATACAGTTTTACGTATCTCATTCTTGACCCCACCTGCCATAATTTCTCTAGAAATGGACACTGTAGCAGCATTCTTCCCCCATTGATCAAACCACTCTCTCAGCTCACGAGCCTCAGCAAAATCTGGATTTATAAAGAGATGGGTAGAAGAGATCGTCCCAAGGGATTTGCCACTGAAGTCGTTAACCTTTCCAGCTTTAACAGCTAACACAGGGAAAACACCAACATCGACCATCTCCTGCAGCTTTTGGCCTTGTTGCAGAAATCTCCCCAAAAAGTTAGCTCAATGCTTCTGCCAGATGTATCCTTGATATTCAAAGTTCTTCTCTGAGTTTCCATACCATTCTTCCCCAAGATAGGAACCGAAGGGTTAACAGATATCACAATACCAATAATATCAACTATGGAATTATTTTCAGCACTCTCAATTTCACTTATAGGTCTGAAGGAGAACGGTATTGAACCATCCTCCTCAGGGCAAAGATCCATAGTTGAAGTTGCCTCTAAGAATATCTCCTATTCATTCTTCAGATGGTTGAAATTCTTTTGTGCAGGTTTCAAACTACCTTTTGAGATCAAATAGACTCTACCAATCTCAACAATATCATAGAAACGGTCAACAACAGCATTAAAGTAGGTCACTCTTATTTCCTTTCCATCAGAGTCAAGGAGGTCAAAAGAGAAGACCTTCCCATCTCCCAGATAATTGCTGTAGCGGCACAGATCTCCTTTTGCAGTCACTCTGGCCTTAATAGCCCACCTCCCCTGATATGGATTCAAAGCAACAATAGGTTTGCCGGAGCTTCATTCTTCAATATTAGACCATGATTTCTGTAATTTGGAGGCGGTTGATATGGTGGCTGCACAGTGGGTCGGAAACTCTGAACATAACCACCAGAATCTGGAGACCTAAATGACCCAGAATTTGGAGTTCTAAATGTGCCAGAATTTGGAGTACTGAATGAACCACGGTTATGAGTATTGAATGTTCCAGGATTTTGAGGATTAAACGTGCCAGGATTTGGAGCACTGTAGTTATTAACTCTACCTGGCTGCTGTAAATTGTTACTAGGAATTGTTTTTTGAGGAGTTGACTCAGATTCGGAAAACATTTTTGGATTCCCAATTAGTTCACAATCCAATAGTAAAGTCTCCATATTCAGCACAACAATAATCCTGCACAAATAGAGCAAAACAAATAATATAATCCAGACTTGTAAAACGAAAATATACCCCAGCACAAACAAAAGAAACAGGAAGAATTTTGCTAAGATGGCATAACTCACAAAGCAAAATATCAATCAATCAGTTCCCTAACATAACAAACTAAAACAATACGAAGAGCATAAGCGAATAATCGAAACTAAGGCTCCATTTGATACAATTCATGTGTCGCGACATAATTATGATTTTTAACAAATATTCGGAACTCGTTTCCGAATCATACCTCGGCCAAGGATTTCAAAGAATCACAAATTGGACACCTAAATCCCGTACACGGGACAGACATATCCTCTCTGGATACATCACATGATATCGTGAGTATCAGTCCATCCCCAACGAACAAGCGGAGGTTTGATATTAAAAGATCATTGACGTGATTGTCATCAAAGTATGGAGGATATCTCACATATCCACAGTGGTATCTCAAGTCAAATAATATGTTATTCGACTCGTAAAGATTTCTATTGATGTTGGTGTACCATCTATCATGAATCTTTAAATGAGTCGTTCAGTATTTATCCAATAAATACCTACGCGTCTATATGAGTCTCCCAAGACTCATGGTTTACTAAGACAAACCATTAGAACAATTCTAATATAAGACACGTACTGGTCTCACGGGTTTACTAACTGACCAAGTATGTAAACCTTGACTAGGAACATTTTAAGAATGAATTATATTATGACATCTGTCAGTAACAATTGCGGCGCTTTTGCAATTATGTCACAACTATTCATTCTAAGGTCTTTTACACCTTTACCATATAAAGAATATATTGATGAAAATTACTTAATTTTATTTATAATAAAATATAATATACATCGTATTTACAATAAATACAACAAAATTTAGCGCGCCGAACACCAACTCCAACATTTTCTCCCACGTGCTCTAGTGCCAAATTTGATGGTATCTAATACATATCGCCTCTACATGTCTATCATATAGTCTCAGAGGCAAGGCCTTTGTAAGCGGGTCTGCTATGTTTTCCTCTCCAGATATCTTGCATATGGCAACATCTCCTCGGGCGATGATCTTACGAATAATGTGGTACTTCCGTTCCATATGTTTCGATTTCCGATGCGCTCTGGGTTCTTTTTCTTGTGCAACAACACCACTATTATCACATAAAAACATGATCAAATCCTCGATGCTTGGGACAACTCCCAATTCTGTGATAAATTTTCTAATCCATACAGCTTTTTTTGCAGCATCTGATGCCGCAATATATTCCGCTTCAGTGGTGGAATCAGATGTTGATCCTTGTTTGGAACACTCTCAATTGACTGAAGCATTATTAATAGTAAATACAAAACCTGAAGTAGACTTTTTATCATCAGGATCTGACTGAATGTCAGAATCTGTATATCCTCTTATCTGTAAATCACATTCTCCATAGATAAGAATCTTATCCTTAATACCTTTCAGATACTTTAGGATATGTTTAACGGCCATCCAATGGTCGTTACCTGGATTTGATTGATATCTGCTAGTAACACTTACTACATAGCTAATATCAGGTATCGTACATAACATGACATACATAATGCTTCCTAAGCATGATACATAAGGTTGACTAGACATTCTAGCCTTTTCATCTTCCGTCTGAGGATACATCTTCTTCGAAAGATGAATGCCATGTCGAAAAAGTATATTAGCAATTTTACAATTGCTAAAGTTATACCTTTCTAAGATCTTATCTATGTACGAAGATTGGGATAACCCAATCAGCTTCCTTTCTCTATCTCTATAGAGTTTTATACCAAGTATATAGGAAGCTTCACCCAAGTCTTTCATGGAGAAGTTTTTACAGAGGTATGCTTTAACACCCTGCATCATTCCAAGATCATTTCCAACAATCAGGATGTCGTCAACATAAAGCACCAAAAACACATCATGCTCCCACTAACCTTCTTATAAACACAAGGTTCTTCTTCATTTTTGAGAAAACCAGACAATCTGATTACCTCGTTTTGATTACCTCATCAAAACGAAGATTCCAACTCCGCGAAGCCGGTTTAAGCCCATAAATGGACTTCTTAAGCTTACAAACCATGCCATAATTTTGGCTGGAGACAAAACCTTCCGGCTGTTCTATATAGATTTCTTCATCAAGAAATCCATTAAGAAAAGTCGTTTTGACATCCTTTTGCCAAATATAATAGTCATGGTAAGTAGCGATAGCCAATAGAATCCTAATAGACTTTAGCATTGCTACTGGAGAAAAAGTTTCATCATAGTCCACACCTGGCCTTTGAGTGTAACATTTAGCAACCAATCGGGCTTTGAAGGTTTCAACCTTCCCATCAGGCCCATGCTTCCTTTTGTAAACCCATTTACAACCTATGGGAATAATTCCCTCAGGAAGCGGGACCAAGTCCCATACTTGATTCTGATGCATAGATTCCATTTCAGAATTCATGGCTTCCTGCCATTTAGCGTAATCAATGTCTAACATTGCTTCTCTATAGGTATACGGATCAGTCTCCTCCACGAGAAGCACATCGAGACTCTTGTCTTATATCAAATACAAGCGCTCAGGAGGTCTCGATATCCTAGTAGAACTACGGAGAGTGGAACTAGAAGGTTATGCTTATGTCTGAACTTCTAATTCCTCTATCGATTTGTCATCTATAGGTTGGACTTCATCAAGTTCAACCCTTCTATGATTACCACCTTCTGCCAAAAATTCTTCTTCAAGAAATCTGGCAAAACGAGCTACGAACATATTTCGATGATCGGGTTCATAGAATTGATATCCTTTGGAATTCGAAGGATATCCAACAAACCTAACTTTTCGCCCTCGAGGAAAAATTTTATCCTGCTGCATTACTCTGACGTATGCAGGACAACCCCAAACCCTAATATATTTAAGATTCGGTTTCCTACCAATCCATATCTCATATGGAGTGGTGGGAACAACTTTAGAAGGAACCATATTCAGCAGATGTGCAGCAATTAGAAAAGCATACCCCCACAAAAGGTAAGGTAGATCTGTAAAACTCAACATGGATCAGACCATATCCAATAAAGTCCAATTTCTCCTTTCAGATACTCCATTGTGCTGTGGAGTACCCGAAGGAGTATATTGAGCGAGAATCCCATTCTCTTTAAGATACTCGGTGAATTCACTACTCATATATTCACCACTTCGATCTGATCGAAGACATTTGATGAATTACCAGTTTGCTTTTCTACTTCGTTTCGAAATTCTTTGAACTTTTCAAAGGTTTCCGATTTATGTTTCATCAAATAAACATAACCATACCGTGAAAAATCATCGATAAAAATTATGAAATAAGAAAAGCCACTATGAGCAGTGTGACTTATGGGACCACATACATCACTATGTACGAGCTCCAATAAGTCAGTGGCTCGATGTCCAACACCAGTAAATGGGGTTTTGGTTATTTTACCCTGAATACAAGATTCGTAAGTCGGAAAAGATCGTATGGGTAGATTCTCAATCAAATCATTCTTAACCAACTGGGTTAGGCATCGTACACCTATATGACCTAACCGCATATGCCACAATTCAGTATCAGTTATTTCAGATCTTTTGCGTTTATTATTCCCAATTTCATAAACATCTCTAATGGCATCCAAAATATAATGACCTTGTGAATTTGAACATTTGTGTAACAAAACATCATTCATATCATATATATACATAGAACGATTCTTAATATGTACATGATATCCTTTTGTATCTAATACAAACAGTGATATAATATTAGCTACAAATTCAGGTATAAAAATATAATCTGTCAAAATGATGCTGCCTCTGGAGAGACGAATCTCATATTCGCCAACGGCTGCTGCAGATAAGGAATTTACATTTCCAAAACGAAGCTGTATCTCGCCTAGATTAAGCATTCTACCGACCTTCAGCCCCTATAACGAATTACAGATGTGAGTAGTACTAGCAGAATCTAAAACCCAACCAGAACCAATGGCTTCACAAGCTAAAGAGGTATCAATGATAGGGAAAATAAACATACCTGATGCGGCGGCTCTCTCCCGTCTGACGGAAGCTATATAGTCTGGACAATTACGCCTCCAATGTCCAATCTTACCACAGTGGTGGCACTTGTCCTCAACTGCTTTCTTCTTCTTCTTGTCTAGTTTTTCAACATTTCCTTTCGGAGGAACACCAGAGCCTGTCTTCTTTGCCTTTTTCTTATTCTTCTTCTTACCCGATCTCGCAAATTGAGAAGAAGAAGAACTAGGCAAAGAGGACTTTGAGATGAGTGTCGGCACATCCTTCTTGATGTCCTCCTCAGCAGTCTGGAGCATCCTATGTAACTGACTGTAGGAACAGTGAATACCATGCATGTTGAAGTTCATAATGAACTGGGAATATGCTGGTGGGAGTGAGCCAAGAATCAAATTCCTGCCCAAAGTCTCATTCAGCTGAAAGTCATACTTTCGAAGCTAGTCCATGAGATCCATCATGTGCATGACATGTGGACTCACGGGCTTTCCATCAGCCAAACAAGCGTGGAACAATTCCACAAAAATTCTATACACCAGGGTCTGCTCCTGGTTAAGAAAAAGCTCTCGAAGTTGAGTTATTATGCTATATGAGTCATGTATATCAGCATATTACCTCTTTAGATCAGGAGACATAGAACAGAGAATTAGTGATTTGACTCTCAAATCATCATCCTTCCATTTCTCAAATATCTCCCTCTCTGCAGGTAAAGACTCCGGTGCAATATCCAGTGGTACTGGACTCTCCAGCACATAACCCAACTTCTCGGACCTTAAGACAATTTTAAGATCCAATTCCCATTCACTAAAATTCTCAGGACTAGTTAATTTGTTCGCATCCAGGACACGAGCAAACGGATTAGCAGAAGTACTAGCTGCCATCACAAACTTTACAAAAGAAACAGGAGTTAGCAAATAAAAGCAATTTCATCAATATCACAAAACATCCAACATATCATGGATTTCAATATAAGGATGCCCTCCCACTATTTTACATAAATTGATAATCCCCAAATAAAATACGAGAATTCAATAATTAATTTAAATTATATAGCAGGAAGTAGACCTCACAAATATATTTGAACACACAGCTTTGGCACATTGTGCCTAAATATATTTTAAAGTAGGTAACAATTACCAATCACATCCAATGTGACTCTTTAACATAGGTCCTGAATCGTTTTCGATCCTCATTGCTTTGACATCTATTGGATGGGGCGTATTCAAGGCAGTACTCATCAATAACATATCCAAGGTACTAATGCATCACCTCACTGCTTTGGCATCTATTGGTATGCACGTTCGCTCAAATTTATTTCTTATCAAATAAGTTTTACCGGTATAAACAAATTTTCATTAACCATAGCCATACTACTTTGGCAGATAGAACCACGGTATCAGGAAAAGTATTTATATCCGTATTGATGAGACAGACCTATTAGTGTATAATACACTCACAAACATAAGGCCTTATTATAAGGATTTTTTCAAACACAGTCAAACAACCAAACTAATTGATATAATCAATTAATTATTAAGCATGTGTAAAATAAATTGAATTAAATATCTAATATTTAAGGCATGAAAAATTATTTTGGAAGTGGGATCAGATGCTCTCATACTATTTTGTTGGGGTTGATGCAACGGAAGCTCGTGGCGGAAGGCGAAAATGGTTTTAAACATTTTAAAATTTTTCCGAGCGAATTAATTAATATCAAGTATTTATAATTCACTCAAATAAGTTTAAATATATTATTTATTAATATTTAATAACATAATATATTTCATTACATGACGAATTATTTTACGAAAATATTTTTCGACAAATAATACACGTAACGGGAAAATGGTCAAACCGATTGACCAACCGTCAAGCCGGGTCATCCCAGACATTTGAGCAATGTTCGGTCAGCCCTTGGGCTGCCTGAACAGTGCCCAGTTCGCTGGGATCACAGCCGGCACATAACGGAGTCGTTTTGACGTGAATTTCGTCATTTTCTCGCGTTTTCATCCCGAAACAATTTTCAGAATTTATCCACCACCCAATACATATCCAAAATCATCCAAATAACATATTTTTACTTGAAAAATATTTCGTTTTAACACACATAATCAGATCTGATCCAGTTTTTAAATTCTCCAATTTTCATGCCATAATTCAATTTACTCACAAATTAATCTAATTAATTTACACCAAATCTAGTCACCACAATACAAAGCCTCAAGAACAATTCTAGACAATATTAGAGTGGTAATATTACTCTAGAATGGCAATTTTAATTTTAAGATTAATTCTCTAATTAATCCTTTTACACATGCTAAGATTAAAAGAAAACTATTAAGGTTTAAACAAATCATCAACACCAAGGTTTTTATTTCAAACATATATATCCAAGATCTATATGTGTATTAAACATGCAATATATATCTCATACATATTTACATGCTTGAAAAATAAAAATTAATAAAATAGAAATTAGGAACTTTGAATTACCTTAATTTCAAGTTCCAAATTCTTCCAGTTCTTCCTCCTTGGTATTAATCAATTTTTATAAACCCTAACCCCTCTTTCATTTTGATTCTCAACACTTGAGATGATCTAAAAAAAACTCTTACAAAATGAAACAAATTTCATTTATATAAAAAACACCCACTTGGCTGAATTTTCAAGAAGCAAAAATGGTCAATTTTTGCCTTTTTGTTGGTCCAATTATTTTGCTCCAAATTTGATCTTATCAAATTGTATTTATTTAATTTTTGTTAATCAATTCCATGTATTCAAATCACATGGTTTGGCCAATCACAAATTGCCAAAAAATAAAGAATATTCTAGATATTCTTTATCAAATAAATAAATTAATTAACAAGTAATTTATTTATTTATTTTAATTAACAAAAAAAAAAGATAAAATAAATACATGGAAAAATATTCCAAGAATATTCTTCCATTTTATTATTATTAGTAATTAATTAACAATTAATTAATTAATAATAACAATAAAACAAGTAACAAAATTTAATAGGGTAATAATGTGTATCTAATCTAAATTATGTATCGTATACAAATACACATTATTTAATACGCATGTGTATATTATGAATAATCCAAATTATCCATAATCAATTGCCCAAGTGCTCAACAAGTACACTTTATATTGTGGGACTCTCTAGGTTCAAGTTTATCTGTCATGGAAACCATTTTCATGTCCGTATTCATCCACTCATAAATTACGAGGACCAAAGATAATCAAGTTGAATCATCCAAATCGAAGTCATTACATATATAATCCCTCTGTCATAGGTATCTGTATCGTTCCAGAGATATAGATTAAATGTCAAATCTCTGTTATGAACAATTCATGTTTCGCGTCATAATTATGATTCTTAACAGATATTCGGAACTCGTTTCCGAATCATACATTGGCCAAGAATTTCAAAGAATCACAAATTGGACACCTAAATCCCGTACACGGGACTGACAAATCCTCTCTGGATACATCACAGGATATCGTGAGTATCAGTCCTGTTAGGGATATGCCCTATACCCAACTTGTGGATGGGTTATATGTACATGTATTTGTAATATTTTTCATTAATTAATAAAATGACAATCTTTATTATATGTGTCTTACATAAATTATATGAATAATCAAACAGTGTAATAAAGCCCTTGGAGTAATAAGATGATGGCTTTCATGCCTTTTAAGAATCATTACTCTCAAACGTTCATAGTCATAGTTTTATGAATAATCTGGGCGTTCACAAAGCATAGAGACTAGCATGATGATATGATCCGCCCTTTAAGTGGGGTAGCCGATCTCATAGGCTACTAGTGGAGATCCGTCCGCTTGGTGTATCACATGGATGCATGAGTTGCTCGTGTCCATCGAACTGACTCCGAAAGTTTTCACATGGAGTGTTTATCCCATGTGTCTATGAGAACTTTCATGTATCGACCGTATGACTAGTCCTTAGACTTGAGGTGTTTACAATCTTATGTGTGGATCAAATAACTTTGACTCTCCTTCCCCGGTTCAAAAGATCCAGTCATAAGGGTATGATTGGGTCATTTGTTGAAACACATGAAGTTTGTAAATATACAACAGAGAATCGCCACTCTCTCGGATAATATTTTCTTATAAAAGTAGTATTCCGGTTCGCGGGTTGATATGTGTGATAAGTACTTGAGACTGCGGCCGCAACAAAAGAATCATATGAGATTATTGGGTTAGCACGATTCATGACACTATCAACATCATACATTTGACCATATGAGTAGACATTTTCCATACCCTAGGATAAAATGTGGGGATACAGTGAGGCGAGGGACCGTATCATATGTAAATCGCATACAGAATGGGTATATATATCTTTCCTTCTCATTTGGGTGCCTTGGCATATTGCTAGATTTTAACCTTGGTCATTGAAATCGAACGACCATCTGATCGGAGGATAATTTATGTTCGATTAAATTATCACGATTCATTTCATGTCCAACTTGAGGGGAACCCAAAAAGGTCACACACAAGTCGAAATCAGTGGTTAACAGTGCACAATACAAATTTAACAGCATATATGATTGCTGTAGGAATTGTTTATAAATGGTTCAATGTGTTTAATTATTGAACAGATCATTTATGAGGTTCCATAGTGGCTTAGGGATTGGTGAATGACGATAGGAGCACTTTAGGAATTGGAATAAATAAATAAATAAAAATAAAAAAAGCGCAGATGGCTCTTTTCTTTTCTTTTTTATTTTATTTATTTGTTATTTGTTTTGAATTCCAATTCGGCCCAAACTCTTATTAGGGTTTTATATTCTCAATAAACCACTAAATTAATATCCAATGGCTAAGATTAAATTAGCATTTATCCTACATCGGGTTCTTAATTAATTTTTTTTGTCTTTGGAGCACCTATATAAAACCAATGAATTCTTTACAAATTTTTACACCAAAAACCTTTAATATCTTCGGTTTATATAAGTGAGAAACTCTAAAGTTTAAGAGTAAGCCACTTATTTTGAGGATCCTTAAGTCTAATTGACTAGAGGAATCTCAAGTTAAAAGTTTTGAGGTATTTGTCTAGGCTAGCACCAATGGCAAAATACCCGTGCACTCAATGCGTAGTCTTGCCGTTGAGTTTTAGCTTTGGTGTGTGCATCTTTGGAGGCCACACACTTGGGTGGCTCTTTGGAACGTGGAAGAGCTTGCTGAGTTCGAGAAAAGCTTGTAGATTGGAGGGAGGACTGGAGGAGTCTTCGGTTTAAGTAAGTCTTTTTCTTTCTTTATTTTAATTAGAGTTCTTATGATAGTTAACATATTTAGGTTTATGTTCTTTGCATGTTTTATGAGTTTTTATGCTTAGAATATATAGTAACATGCCTAGGCTTGAAGAATAATCAAAGCAAATGGGTCTTGGGTAAAGGGATAGCGGCATCATAATTTTAATTTTCCGCTGCGCACTCGCGGCCGCTTCCCAACAGTGGTATCAGCGCGCCATTTTTGTTTTGATTAGTTCTCTCTCATTTGAACTCGAAATTGGGTATGTAAAAGCTCGTTGGAAAGCTAGCACCCTGAACTTACACTTAGGCATAAGTTTTGCATGATTTAGTTAAAATTTGAATTGTGAAATTACATTTAAAGTTCACACATCTGTAAATAACATGAATTGTACATTTATTTGAATAAAATAAAATAAAATATCATAATAAAATATTAATCAAAGTTATTTAATGCCTAAAATAATTCCAACATATTAAAACTCATATGCTTGATGATTCTATGTATGATTAAAATTGGCATGATTATTTTAGGGTGCAAGCATCTAGAGACTTTCTAAGGAAATAGAGAGTGTATTGTTTATCCCTTAGCTAAGTAATTATTCCATGATGAACTTAGATATTTATTACCTTTAAGGCTATTAAATATAAATCACTTATTTATAATAAAAGACATTATAAAAGATACAAGTGGGGTGGGAACAAGGAGTTAATAAAACTTTCCAAAATAAAGTTAATTTAACCAAAGGTATTACTAGAGTTAGATAATGATTTGGTGTCTTCCTTCACTCACTACCTTTTTATAGCCAAAAGGGAAAACTGTGAAGACATCTAGATAATCATTTACTCAAAGCTTACCTTAAAGCATAATTAAAGTGTTGCACTAATTTGGAGGATCTATTGTTTATTCCTGTCACCAAGGAAATAAGAGCCTAAGAGGTAAAAGTATTTAAGAGAGTTCGCTCCACCCTCCCTCTGGGGAATTTTCAATGGAGGAATCCATTTGACAGTTATTCACTTAAACTTGCTAAAATCCTCAATAATAATTTGAGTCTAAAGGTTGCCTCCCATTGTAAAGTATATACCCAAAGGGCTTAAACCGTATTGGCAGGACTAGGCTTTACCAGACTGACCAATACCAATTTGTCCCTAAATCATACTATTGAAAATGGTTTGACTTTTCTGAGTCATAAGACGCAGCGACCCTTAGGCGTGGTCTTATAACTTAGTGGCAAAGATTGAGTGTCCCCAAGGACTAGCATAAGTTATGGCATGTTTGATTGCCCAACCCAATAGGATCATTGCCCACAAG
This sequence comes from Zanthoxylum bungeanum, assembly GCA_019454045.1. Classification (NCBI taxonomy): domain Eukaryota; kingdom Viridiplantae; phylum Streptophyta; class Magnoliopsida; order Sapindales; family Rutaceae; genus Zanthoxylum; species Zanthoxylum bungeanum. Next base: position 188,337 of record SKCR01032777.1, on the reverse strand, counting down.
AAATCCATCATATTGGGGTTGATGAGATTTGCTTAAAATTTTAAAAAAACAATTGAGTGAGAGCAACTTCATAATATTAAAAGCCTATGTTATTATGAAATATTAATGAAAACATATTCCTAATTTTAACATTCTCTCTTAACAGGTGGGTTAAAATATTTCACAAACATTCAAATGGCAAACAGACGTTCCATCCTTGATGAGCATAAGCTCAAAGGGGACAACTACAATGACTGGTTTAGAAACCTTAAAATTGTCTTACGAAAAGAAAAGATTTTATATGTTCTTGAAAGACCATTTCCCCCTGAACCCGCAGAAGATGCTGACCAAAATACATTTGATGCTTGGAAGAAACACGTCGATGATGATGAGCAAGCAGTTTACATAATGCTTGGCTCTATGTCAGACGAACTTCAGAAAGCTCACGAAGATATGGATGCTCAAACCATCATCTTTCACTTGAAGGAGTTGTATGCAACTTCCGTTCATACCGTGAGATTCCAAGTGTCATGTACATTATTCCAAACAAGGTATTATGAAGGATCTGTTAGTGGACATGTGCTTAAGATGATTGGCCACATTGAAAAATTGGCCAACCTCGGGTTCATCATGGATCATGAGATAGATCACGATCCAATTCTTCAATCCTTACCAAAAGACTTCTCTAACTTTATTATGCAGTTTCATCTGTCTCATAAAGAAGCTACTTTAGCAGAATTGCACAATCTGATAAAGCAAGCAGAGAATGACTTGAAACCGGAGCTTAAAACCTATGTCATGCTTACGGGTACGGACTTGAAGCCACGAGGCCCAAAGAAAAATAAGGCCTAGGCCAAGGCTCCAGATGGTTAGGGTTGGTGCTCTGAACACAAATCCGGATCGTATTTGTGTCCGATTCATGATTACGAGCAATACTTTTTTTCATAATATAACTAATTTAAATGGTAGCACCTCTTGTCTTTTATATACGTATTCTATCTAATTTTGATTTGATTGAAACTTAATCTAGTTTAGTGATATGTATATATATTAGACAAAGACCCCAGGACTTATAACGTAGTGCAAAGTTACAACATAGTTTGTAATTGACATTGGGAAGTGTCACTATAAGTTGTTTATCCTCAAATTAAGTTCCTGGTCAAGATTTACTGACACAGGTCAATTAGTAAAATCCGATGAGACCAGTACATGTCGTATATCAGAATAGTTTTGATGGTTTATCCCAATGAACCATGAGTCTTGGGAGACTCGTATAGACGTTTATGTGTTTATTTGATAAATACTGAACGACTCACCGAAGATTTTCTAATAGATGGTACACCAACGTCAATAGGAATCTTTTCGGGTTGAGTAGCATAGTGATTATTTGACTTGAGATACCACTGTGGATATATGAGTTATCATCCACACTTAGATGGCAGTCACGTCACCGATCTATTTAGATCAGACATCCATCTGTTCGTTGGGTATGGACTCATGCTCATCATATCTTGTGTGTATCAAGATAGGATCCGTCAGTCCTGTGTACAGGCATAGGTAGTCCATTTTATGATTAGCAATATGTTAAATCCATGGGCCCGTGGTAAACTATAGAAATTGTTCCTAAGTGTTATTTTTAAGGGATTGCTAATAGTATCGTCGACGCGATTATTTCTATAGAGATTTGACATTTTCATTTATATCTCTGGAATAATTAGAATACATGTGACGAAGGGATTATACGTATGTAGTGACCTCGACCTGTATGGTTTAGTGAGTTTATCCGTGTTCGTCATAATTTACGGATGGGTGAATTATGGACACGAAATTTGATTTCGTGACGGATATGCATGAACCTAGAGAGTCTCACTAATGAGATATACTCGTAGAGCACTAGGGCAACACTTATGAATAATATTGATTATTTATAACTAGCTTAATGGTTAAACGAAAAATACATTCTATCGGGACTTGATCGTCATTTCCGAATTAATGTGTTTTTGTATTTAATATTGGATATTATAAATACGCATTAATTAAATATCAAATTGTGATATTTAACATATATCATTAATATATGTATTTGAGATATTTAGTGTAAATATAATACATATATTTGAGATATTTATATTTATTATTTAATTATTTAATTGTTAAATAAATAATTAATTAATATTAGAAATATCTTTTAATGATTTGTGCTTTATTAAAGTTGGAAATGGCATGAAATAATTGGAACACATTTTTTTAACTTTATTAAAGTTAAAATGTTACTTTAATTAAGCCAAAATGTGTGCCAATTATTTTTGAACAAAATGAAATAAATTGTTATTAATTTTTGTTTTAAAAAATCGGTAATTACAAAATAATAAAGCAAAATTTGTTTGTTTTTGTTTTATGATTCCAGGGGCTATTTACACGCCCAAAATACAGCAAACAACACTCATAAAATTTCCAACACAAAAATTACAAAGTGAAAAGAGAGAGCATTGAAGGAAAACCAAAGAAAACTTACGTATTTTTTGGAAAAAATTTGTAAGTATTTTTGATTTCCTTCAAGATAGAAATTGTTTCTATTTATCTTATCTTCAATTGTATTGCTAAGATTAATGTCTCTACTCTTTGGTTTGTAATTAAATTTGTTGGAAGCTTGTTGGATGTGATTAGCATTTATATTAATTTATAAAGCTTATTATTGTAATTAAGCTTAATAGATTAATTTGAAATTAAAGTTGTCATTCTAGAGTTGCTTATCCATTCATAATTAACCTCTAATTATTCTTGGGTAATTTCATAATGGTGAGACTTGATTGGTGTGGTAATTGATGGATTAAATTGTTGAATTGATTCAACTTAATGTAAATTATGAAATTAGGGTTCTAAACCTATTCCAATTTTGGGGATTTTCATATATATGATATAATTTGATGTATATTTGATGCATGTCAAATTTTGGATTGATTGGATTTGATCTTGATGTATTTTGAACAAATTGGGTCAAATTGCAATTAATTAAAATTCTGGGCAGTTTTCGTAATTTCTGGAAAATCTGGACTGTTTTCGTAAATTCTGAAAAGTTTCTGGAATTTGTTGTAAATTCATGTATTTGACATTTATAATTATTTTGGGTTGATTTGGAATAAATTAAATCTGTATTTAAATATTTAAAGACCAAAATAATTGATTTGCAAAACTTTGGGTCATTTGGTAATTATAAGAAATCTGATTTCTTGGGTTGAAATTTCAGAATTTAAAATTGGTAAATTAAATAAATATGTTTATTTAATTATTCCAAGAAAAAAAATTTGAAATCGGAAAAATAAGTTTTTCCGCATTCCGCTGCGCCAACCCGTAATTCCTTATAAAACCCCAACAAAAACTGGTATCAGAGCTAGTCTGATTCTGGATGCCCGATATATGGTTAAGCCTTTAAAATTCAACATTTACTTTAATCTTGACTTTGAGCATGCATGTAATTATTTATTTGATTAAATAAAGTAATCACATCTTTAGCGGAAAATCCCTGTTTAAATAAGGTTTTAAGAAAGTGACTAGTATTAGGAATACTTGTTTCTTCGTATGCATTGTCAATACAGATGTAAATATTTTCCTGATGCTATGGCTGTAACGTGCCAAAGCTGAGCAGTTATGGTTGAAGGTAGTTCATTTGCGCCGTTAAAACTTATATGATAATAGACAAATTCAAGTGAAAATGGAAATCTTGAACGTGCCAAAGCTGTCAGGACTACACCAGTAGCTTGAGTTTGTCATTGACAAGTTTAGCCTTGCTACGTCTCCTTATAAACGTGCCAAAGCTGTCATAACAAGAAATGATCAGACCAAACCCAGGAGTCACATTGAGTGTGATTGACAATGAGTTGTCTACCTAATGAATATACGTAGGCGAGAACGTACCAAAGTTGTGAGTCGAAATATATTCATGGGGTCCACTTCCCACTATGGAATTCAATTTAATTATTGAATTCTCGTTTCCATTAGGGGATTACGATTTTACGTAAAGTAGTGGGAGACACTGCTACATTAAAAAATCCTTAACTAATGCAATATGTAATATTATGTAAATTGTCGTTTATGTTGTTCCTTATTCTATTGTTTGATAGAATTAAACTTCTATTCACTCCATGCATATTTTAGATATGTTTTATGACTTCAATTATGGTTGCAGAATTTTAGAATAGGTTCTAGATTAGAATAGACAATGATATAATCATTCTAGACAGAACAGTTTCTTATGTAGTAAAGATTGACATGAATTGGTTCATGTATCGAGATTCTTCACTAGCATTAAGAAAACCCCATTAGGTATTTGTTTATCTGATAATGACGTTTCTTGGCTTTAGTGACATTCAGATGTCACGTGTCTGACATAATTTGCTGATCAATTATTTGCATTGTTGTAAATAGTTGAAGGTAAATAGTAAATCTAAAGAATAAGATGTGTATAGTTGTGTGTAGAAAATATTGATTTTCACAATACGACAACTGTAGATATTGGATATAATATCTCCCTTCTAGTTATTTAAAATATGTTGAATGATTGTTTCGATATTTGATATCAGAACTTGCGACTATTAGATAGTTACTTGTTCTAAGTAAACAGTTGTTACATATTTTAAAATGACTAATAGTGTCATTTATGAATAGATAAACATTAATAAAATTATTCGGTTAAGTAAATAACTTATAATAATATGAGATTTTATCACTTAAGTATTGGATGCTTATTCCATATGGTAAAGGATGGTCTGATATAAGATCACACCACATATCCTTATCCATTTAATGAATATTGTATTCGAAAAGGTGACTAAATCTCATTTAACCAATGACTGTCATTGGACCGGAAAATTTATTAAATTGATACATTTGATGTATGTAATTTAATGAATTGTAAATTGTTTAAGGTAGTTTTCTTTACTTCGTAACTTAGTCAATGAACTGTCATGACTTAGTTACATGTTTCTGATGAAACACAGATAGAATATTTTGACTGGTTCAAAGATATTCGATTTGAAGTTTTGAAAAATGTACCTTTAAAATTCATTGTGAGTCTTTGAATTGTTCAAAGATGTTTGATAAGATCAAACATATGAATTTATGACAATTTGTTCTAAGATTATTCTAAGAATATGATTTTTACATTTCCACGATTCCATAATGATGGATTTGGTTAGTGGATGGATCTTATATGATTTGATTAATTTGATATTGAGTGTTACCAAATTAGTTTCAATACTCTTGGGGTTATGCTCCAGTAACACTAATTCATCCTTTTAATTTAGGTTCCATTAGTTTCCACAGTTACATATATGATATGTATAAGTATAAAATTCGAATCTTGAAATGTTTGAGATTTGAATCTTTCTTTTATATAATGACTATATAATCGAAAGTACTTGCACCTTGGAGGTACGACTATAAGTTTATCATTTATTCTATTTAATATAATATTGTATTATATTTGATAGAATATCTTTTCTACGATCTCAAGCAATAAAATTGTTTATTACTTAGTGTTTAACATTGGATGTTGACTATTGTATAAAAGACTTGACTTATTGAAGTCAAATACGGTGATATATTATAAATGAAACTACATAATTAATAAGATGAAAATACCCTTTTATTAATTCCATATAAGTTAAATAGGATATCAAAATCATTTCCAAAGTATTTAATACTTAATGGTTCTGTTGTTTTCTTATTTTAAAAAAAATTATCCTATAATTTATAGTGGGAGCGATATTTGATATCGATTCCAGAAATTAGCATTAGGCCATAAATCTTAGATTGCTTATAGCTTACTTCGATCAAGTTTGGAACTTGATTAAATTTTAGTTATGAAACGTTCATAACATGTGCAAATTGTTTGCGCAGCAAAAGTAAAGTGAGCTTATTAAAGCTTTGACATTTATAGTATGACAGTGAGAAAAGTCATACTCAGTAATCTATTGTAGATTCTGAGGAAACTTGTCTCTAGTCGCAATGATTCAATAATTTAAGATCTGTTGCTTAATGATGATATTAAATTGTGTATTTTAGCTAAAGAATACAAAGTGGCGTTTCTGAATGGTTTCTTCATATAAGAGATACCTTGTGATTTCTTAGTTTGAAGAGTACATTCTGGAATGGCCCTAGAGTTTGTATTCTGCTAAGATTACAATTTGGTATATTAGCTTATAGAGCCTATTGTAGACTCGGATGAGCTTTCTGGAAATAAGTGTTCTCTAATTTTGATATCAGTCAGATTGTCTGATTTTATCAAAGCATAGAGAATACATATGAGACAGAAGGGTTAGTGGGAGTGTACAAATTCTTTCTAGTATTTTACATCATAATGACATTATCATTATTAAGGTAATAATGAGATGTTTATAAGGTAAAAGATTTACCCGAGTCTTATTTTCTCCATGAGAACAGTAGAAGTGGTCTCTATTATATATTCGATATAAATTTTATATATAATATAAAACTAAGAGACTCGTGAGATACTCTCATTAGTCGTACATTAAATATGATCTAATAAAGGACACAGTGAGACTATATGTGTGACAGTTAGTATAACTGTTTGACAGTTAGTGTGTCTAATATATATAATATTCATCTTTCATAAAGGATGATTCCTTTGTCGAAAGAGAAATTGATTAGAATGTCTACTCAATTTTATATATCAAAGGATGATGGCATAATGAATACTATATTAAGAATGGTCATGAAATATGTTCTTTATTACGAGTTATTTTGATATCCTCTAGACCATAAGAATGGTCATGAAATATGTTCTTTATTATCTTTGAGATATTAAGAACGAGATTCTTACTAATGAAGAATAAATCCGCAACTATTTTGGTCAGATTAGTTTTGAGTCTAATTATGATATTAGATTGTATATGTCATAAATAATCAGAAAAGATGCAGTGAGAGTGTCACAGATGATTCCATTGTGAGAGTAGAGTTAGTTGCAACTTATGAAGTATTGGCTTATGAAGTTGCAAAGTGACCTTATAAATTAGAAGTTTGTTATCAATGTTGTGTTTGCGGTTGTCTATATAGTATTTTTGATTTGATCCGTAAATACTTAGACAACTTTGTAGCTGAAGCACAATGATGATAGCATCTGAGTCATATCGATGTAGAATTTAGATTCTACAAAATATGAATGATGCTTGCTAAGGAAAATGATTGTGTTTGTTGGACAAACTCAGTATGTCATAGCGAGCTTACTTGTTGTTGCCTACCTCTTGAACGCTAGATGAGTTCTTGAGGGCCATGAGTATATGATATATATTGGGATGTGTATATGATACCATGGATTAGCACTAGAGCAAGTGAGAGAAATTAGTAGGGTCTGTGCTCTGAACGCCAATCCGGATCGTATTTGTGTCCGATTCATGATTACGAGCAATACTTTTTTTCATAATATTACTAATTTAAATGGTAGCACCTTTTGTCTTTTATATACGTATTCGATCTAATTTCGATTAGATTGAAACTTAATTCGGTTTAGTGATATGTATATATATTAGACAAAGATCCAGGACTTACAACTTAGTGCACAGTTACAACATAGTTTGTAATTGACATTGGGAAGTGTCACTATAAGTTGTTTATCCTCAAATTAAGTTCCTGGTCAAGATTTACTGACATGGGTCGGTTAGTAAAATCCGATGAGACCAGTACATGTCGTATATAAGAATAGTTCTGATGGTTTATCCCAATAAACCATGAGTCTTGGGAGACTCGTATAAACGTGTAGATGTTTATTTGATAAATACTGAACGACTCACCGAAGATTTCCTAATAGATGGTACACCAACGTCAATAGGAATCTTCTCAGGTTGAGTAGCATAGTGATTCTTTGACTTGAGATACCACTGTGGATATATGAGTTATCATCCATACTTAGATGGCAGTCACGTCACCGATCTATTTAGATCAGACCTCCGCCTGTTCGTTGGGTGTGGACTCATGCTCATGATATCCTGTGTGTATCAAGATAGGATCTGTCAGTCCTGTGTACATGGCATATGTAGTCCAGTTTATGATTAGTAATCTGTTAAATCCATGGGCCCGTGGTACACTATAGAAATTGTTCTTAAGTGTTATTTTTAAGGGATTGCTAATAGTATCGTCGACGTGAATATTTCTATAGAGATTTGACGTTTTCATCTATATCTCTGGAATAATCAGGATACCTGTGACGGAGGGATTATACGTATGCAGTGACCTTGACTTGTATGGTTCAGTGAGTTTATCCGTGTTCGTCATAATTTACGGATGGGTGAATTATGGACATGAAATTTGATTTCGTGACGGATATGCGTGAACCTAGAGAGTCTCACTAATGAGATATACTCGTAGAGCACTAGGGCAACACTTATGAATAATATTGATTATTTATAACTCGTTTAATGGTTAAACGAAAAATACATGCTATCGGGACTTGATCGTCATTTCCGAATTAATTGGTTTTTGTATTTAATATTGGATATTATAAATACACATTAATTAAATATCAAATTGTGATATTTAACATATATCATTAATATATGTATTTGAGATATTTAGTGTAAATATAATACATATATTTGAGATATTTATATTTATTATTTATTATTTAATTGTTAATAAATAAATAATTAATATTAGAAATATCTTTTAATGATTTGTGCTTTATTAAAGTTGGAAATGGCATGAAATAATGGAACACATTTTGTTAACTTTATTAAAGTTAAAATGTTACTTTAATTAAGCCAAAATGTGTGCCAATTATTTTTGAACAAAATGAAATAAATTGTAATTAATTTTTGTTTAAAAAAATCGGTAATTACAAAATAATAAAGCAAAAATTGTTTGTTTTTGTTTTATGATTCCAGGGGCTATTTACACGCCCAAAATACAGCAAACAACACTCAGACAATTTCCAACACAAAAATTACAAAGTGAAAAGAGAGAGCATTGAAGGAAAACCAAAGAAAACTTAAGTCTTTTTTGGAAAAATTTTGTAAGTATTTTTTATTTCCTTAAAGATAGAAATTGTTTCTATTTATCTTATCTTCAATTGTATTGCTAAGATTAATGTCTCTACTCTTTGGTTTGTAATTAAATTTGTTGGAAGCTTGTTGGATGTGATTAGCATTTATAATTAATTTATAAAGCTTATTATTGTAATTAAGCTTAATAGATTAATTAGAAATTAAAGTTGCAATTCTAGAGTTGCTTAGCCATTCATAATTAACCTAGAATTGTTCTTGGGTAATTTCATAATGGTGAGATTTGATTGGTGTGGTAATTGATGGATTAAAGTGTTGAATTGATTCAACTTAATGTAAATTATGTAATTGGACTAATTTATGAAATTAGGGTTCGAAACATATTCCAATTTTGGGGCTTTTCATATATATGATATAATTTAATGTATATTTGATGCATGTCAAATTTGGGATTGATTGGATTTGATCTTGATGTATTTTGAACAAATTGGGTCAAATTGCAATTAATTAAAATTCTGGGTAGTTTTCGTAATTTCAGGAAAATCTGGACTGTTTTCGTAAATTCTGAAATTTTCTGGAATTTGTTGTAAATTCATGTATTTAACATGTATAATATTTTGGGTTGATTTGGAATCAATTAAATATGTATTTAAATATTTAAATACCAAAATAATTCATTTGCAAAACTTTGGGGTCATTTGGTAATTATAAGAAATCTGATTTATTGGGTTGAAATTTCAGAATTTAAAATTGGTTAATTAAATAATATGTTTTTTTTAATTGTTCCAAGAAAAATTTTTTGAATTCGGAAAAATAAGTTTTTCCGCATTCCGCTGCGTCAACCCGTAATTCCTTATAAAACCCCAACACATATCACCTAAAGCCCAATGGTAAGGTGGAGAAGAAAAATGGAAAGTGGAAATGTTTCTTTTGTGGAAAGAATGGTCATTGGAAGAAAGACTGCAGATCCTTGAAAGTCAAGGAAGCTAGGGAAGCCCAAGAGGCCAAGAAGCCTAATGTTTCAGGTATGTTTGTATGATTGAACTATATTCTCAAATCTGAACCTTCTACTTGGGTGCTTGACACCGGTTGTGGGACTCACTTGTATAACAATGTGTAGGGCCTGAGAAATAATAAAGACTCCGTCATAGGGAGGTTGACTTACGCATGGGTAATGGATCAAAACTGGCTGCATTGTGCGTGGGAACTTATTCATTAGTTTTGCCGAATGGTTTAGTTTTAGACTTAGAGATTGTGCTTATGTACCTTCTCTAGTAAAGAACATCATTTCAATTTCTTCTTTATGTAATAAAGGCTTTTCATGCCTAATAAGTTGTAATGAATGTTCTATTTATATCAATGAAATAAAATATGGAGATGTCATTTTGAATAATGGTATCTATGTCTTACAAACTAACAAAGAATGTTCAACCTATAATATATACAACGTTAACTTCGAATAATCTTAATAAATCACTTCTATGGCACAGTCGCTTAGGTCATATCAATGAAACAAGATTAACTAAGCTATATAAGGATGAGTATTTCAGACCCTTCAAATATGAACCTTATGGAACTTGTGAGTCTTGTTTACTTGGTAAAATGACCAAATTACCCTTCAAAGGTAAAAGACAGCGTGCAGCAGAGACATTAGAACTCATACACTCTGATGTATGCGGACCAATGTCAGTCACCGCTAGAGGTGGATTCTCCTATTTCATTACCTTTATCGATGATCACTCACGATATGAGTATGTGTACCTTATGCGATACAAATCTGAAGCCTTTGAGAAATTCAAAGACTTCAAAGCTGAAGTAGAAAACCAGCTTAATAAAAGTATTAAGTCGCTAAGGTCTGACCGAGGTGGTGAATACTTAAGCGACGAATTTTAAGATTATTTAAGAGAAAATGGCATTGTTTCCCAGTGGACTCCTCCGGGAACTCCACGGCATAATGAGGTCTCCGAAATGAGAAATCAGACATTATTAGATATGGTACGATCAATAATGCCAGACACAGATCTACCTATTTCATTTTGGGGTCTTGCTTTAGAAACTGCAACACTACTACTAAACCAAGTTCCTTCCAAGATTGTTAGTCAAACACCATATGAGTTATGGTCTGGGAAACATCCTAGTCTTAGTTATCTAAGAGTTTGGGTATGTGACGTATATGTTAAGCTCACACAAACTAACAAATTGGATGATAGGGCCGTTAAATGTAAGTTTGTAGGATATGCCTTGAACTCAAAAGCATATGTGTTTTATGTCCCAAATGAACAAAGAACATTTATCTCACGAAATGCTAAATTTCTAGAGAATGAATTCCTTCTCAAGAAATATAGTAGGAGTAGACTTGACCTCGATGAGGTACGAGAAGAACAAACTAACATAGAACTAAACCCCAAGCCTCTCAAAATGGCAGCGACGGAACAACCACAAGGTTATGAACTTAGAAGGTCTGGTAGGGAAAGATATGAGCCTGAAAGATATGGTTTCCATATTAATGAGGAACATGATCAGGTCATTGATAATGACGATCTCACCAGTTATGACGAAGCAATGTGTGACATTGATTCAGTCAAATGGCTTGAGGCCATGAAATCCGAAATAGACTCTATGTATCATAATCAAGTCTGTGACTTGGTAGATGCACTTGAAGGGATAAAACCAATAGATTGCAAGTGGATTTACAAGCGTAAAACTGATGCAGAAGGCAACATCCAAACCTATAAGGCTAGGTTGGTGGCGAAAGGTTATAGACAAATCCAAGGAATTGACTATGACAAAACCTTCTCGCCTGTTGCAATGATAAAGTCCATTCGAATTTTACTGGCACTAGCTGCACACTTTGATTATGAGATTTGGTAGATGGATGTCAAAACAGCTTTCCTTAATGGGAACCTCGTAGAGGAAGTCTATATGACACAACCTGAGGGGTTTGCATGTAAGGATGATCATAATAAAGTATGCAAGCTTAAACGATCCATTTATGTACTCAAGCAAGCCTCCAGAAGTTGGAATATACAATTTGATGAGACAATCAAAGAATTTGACTTCATCAAAAATATAGACGAGCCTTGTGTTTACAGGAAAAATAGTGGGAGTGCTGTTGTATTTCTTGTATTATATGTCGATGACATATTAATTATCGGGAATGATATTCCCATGATGCAAGCCACTAAGCAATGGTTATCTCAGAATTTCTCCATGAAAGATTTGGGAGAAGCAGCCTACATCATCGGCATTAAGATCTACCGTAATAGATCTAAGAGGTTGTTAGGACTTTCTCAATCTACGTATATAGATAAAGTTTTGAAAAGATTCAAAATGGAAGATTCCAAAAGAGGTAATTTGCCTACTTGTCATGGAATCAAATTATCTAAGGAGCAATGTCCATATACCCCTTCAGATAGAGAAGTATGAGTAGGATCCCTTATGCTTCAGTAATAGGATCGATCATGTACGCCATGCTATGTACAAGACCTGATGTCTCTTATGCTCTTAGCATAACGAGCATGTATCAGCCAAATCCTGGTGAGCAACATTGGGCAGCTGTCAAAACAATCTTCAAGTATCTAAGAAGAACTAAGGATGTGTTTTTGACATACGGAGATTGTTCTGAGATGAAAGTCAATAGTTACTGTGATGCGAGTTTTCAGACTGATAGGGATGACTGCAGATCGCAAACATGATATATGTTTACTTTGAATGACAGTGCTGTCAGTTGGAAAAGCTAAAAGCAGTCAACTACAGCGGACTCCACCACTGAAGCCGATTATATTGCAGCATCTGAGGTAGCTAAAGAAGCAGTCTGGATAAAGAAGTTCATCACAGAGCTGGAAGTACTTCCCGCGATAAAGAATGGCGTCACGATGTACTGTGACAACACGGGCGCCATTGCTCAATCAAAGGAACCAAGGTCCCACCAGAAATCCAAGCATGTACTCAGGCGATTTCATCTCATTAGGGAGATTATTGAGAGAAAAGAAGTTATTATAGAGAAAATACGCACAGAAGATAATCTTGCAGATTCTCTGACTAAAGGGCTGACTCAATAAAAGCATGATAGGCACACCCGAGAGTATGGTGTCCAGATTCATACTAGTTGGCTATAGTGCAAGTGGGAGAATGTTAGGGATATGCCCTATACCCAACTTGTGGATGGACTATATGTACATGTATTTGTAATATTTTTCATTAATTAATAAAATGGTAATCTTTATTATATGTGTCTTACATAAATTATATGAATCATCAAACACTGTAATAAAGCCCTTGGAGTAATAAGATGATAACTTCCACACCTTTTGAGAATCATTACTCTCAAACGTTCCTAGTCATAGTTTTGTGAATAATTTGGGCATTCACAAAGTGGAGAGACTAGCATGATGATATAATCCGCCCTAAAATGGGGTAGCCGATCTCATAGGCTACTAGCGGAGATCTGTCCGCTTGGTGTATCACATGGATGCATGAGTTGCTCGTGTCCATCGAACTGACCGCCGAAATTTTTCACATGGAGTGTTTATCCCATGTGTCTGTGAGAACTTTCATGTATCGACTGTATGACTAGTCCTTAGACTTAAGTTCTTTACAATATTATGTGTGGATCAAATAACTTTGACATTCTCCTCCCCGGTTCAAAAGATCTCGTCATAAGGGTATGATTGGGTCATTTGTTGAAACACATGAAGTTTGTAAAGATACAATAGAGAATCGCCACTCTCTCGGATAATATTTTCTTATAAGAGTAGTATTCCAATTCGCGGGTTTATATGTGTGATCAGTGCTTGAGACTGCGGCCACAGCGGAAGAATCATGTGAGATTCTTGGGTTAGCACGATTCATGACACTATCAACATCATACCTTTGACCATATGGGTAGACATTTTCCGTACCCTAGGTCAAAAGGTAGGGATACAGTGAGGCGAGAGACCGTATCATATGTAAATCACATACATAATGGGTATATATATATCTTTCCTTCTCTTTTGGGGGCCTTGGCATGTTGCTAGATGTCAACCTTAGTCATTGAAATCGAATGACCATCTGATTGGAGGATTATTTATGTTCGATTAAATTATCACGATTCATTTCATGTCCAACTTGAGGGGAACCCAAAAAGGTCACACACAAGTCGAAATCAATGGTTAACAGTGCACAGTACAAATTTAACAGCATATATGATTACTGTAGGAATTGTTCATAAATGGTTCAATGTGTTTAATTATTGAACAGATCATTTATAAGGTTCCATAGTGGCTTAGGGATTGGTGAATGACGATAGGGGCACTTTCGGAATTGGAATAAATAAATAAATAAATAAATAAATGCAGATGACGCTTCCTTTTTTTATTTTGTTTATTTATTATTTGTTTTGAATTCCAATTCGGCCCAAACTCTTATTAGGGTTTTATAATCTCATTAAACCACTAAATTAAGATCCAATGGCTAAGATTAAATTAACGTTTATCCCACATCGGATTCTTAATTAATTTTGTTGTCTTTAGAGCACCTATATAAACCTAAAGAATTCTTTACAAATTTTTACACCAAAAACCTTTCATATATTGGGTTTATATAAGTGAGCAACTCTAAATTTTAAGAGTAAGCCACTGATTTTGAGGATCCTTAATTCTAATTGACTAGAGGAACCTCAAGTTAAAAGTTTTGAGGTATTTGCCTAGGCTAGTACCAAGGCAAAATACATGTGCACTCAAGGCGTAGTCCTGCCGTTAAGTTTTGGCTTTAGTGTATGCATCTTTGGAGGCCACACACTTGGGTGGCTCTTTGGAATGTGGAAGAGCTTGCTGAGTTCGAGAAAAGCTTGTAGATTAGAGGGAGGACTGGAGGAGTCTTCGGTTCAAGTAAGTCTTTTTCTTTCTTTATTTTAATTAGAGTTCTTAGGATAGTTAGCATGTTTAGGTTTATGTTCTTTGCATGTTTTATGAGTTTTTATGCTTAGAATATATAGTAACATGCCTAGGCTTGTTGAATAATCAAAACAAATGGGTCTTGGGCAAAGGGATTGCGGCATCATAATTTTAATTTTCCGCTGCGCATTCGCGACTGTTTCCCCACAAATACAACCAATCATTAATTGACAATTTAATCTCACATATGTTTGGAAAATAAATATTAACTGTTGGATATCTAGTCCCAGAAAATAATGTATTCACTTCATAAAATGATTCAAATCTATCTCGAATTTCATGAGCAATAGCCCAATCATCTTCTGTTGGCAAAGTTTTGTATTGTTTTTCTCAGTATTTCAAACGAAGGAAAACATCTTTGTAACCCAAAGCTGTATCAAGCATTAAGTATGTGGAGTTCCATTGAGTCTTACAATCAAGAGCTAACTTCTTAGTACACGAGATATTTAGTTTACGAGCATTCGCCATAAATGTTTCCTCTCTTTTAGGTGTGCCAGACCAATATTGAACACTACTACGAATTCTTTCAATACTATCTTTAATCACACTCATCCCCTCCTTCACAATTAAATTTAAAATATGGGCAGAACAACGCATGGGAAATAAATCCCCATTCATCAAAAGTGCACTAGAAGGAAGCTTTTCTAAAACGATAGCAATCATAGAATCATTTGTGCTGCAATTATCAACAGTTAAAGTAGATAACTTACTGTCAATGTTCCAATCTAATAAGCATGTCACCAAAACTTCAGAAAATACCTCAGCAGTGTGTGGACATGGAACATATAGGAACCTGAATATTAAAACCATATTATTAGTACAAACATTTAAAGATAATATTAACCAAAAATTATATTATATAGAAACTACCTCATGATACGACTTTGTAACTTCCAACTGTCATCTACAAAATGTGAAGTTATAGCCATAAATCCTTTTTGTTGGTTACTAGACGTCCACATATCGGTAGTAATTATAATTCTACTTCGATTTGAGTCCAACAATCTCAATGTTTTAGCCTTCTCATAGTCAAATATCTTCAAAATGTCACTTTTCAATATGTTACGAGAGATATGAGTAAACATTGGTTGGAGAGAGCTAGTAAACCTTTTAAACCACTTGTGTTCAACCATATTTAATGGATACTCATGAATTATTATCATATTTGCAAGCTCTTTTCTTGATTGAAAGAAAATATAGACACTTTAAATTTTCCATCTACTTTCTTAGCTTCCAATTTATTTATAGATGATTCAATTGAATTGTTCTTCCGCATAAAGCACGTCTCCAAATGGGAACGTAAATGAGTGGTGCCATTTTTACGCCTTGCACTTAATTGCTTCCTACAGTAGTTGTAAATGGCATATATATTCTAAATTCCCTCCAACTTTTGTCTTTTAAAGTGCCCCCAAACTTCAGAAGTCAATCTACAATTAGTTGCCCCACTCGTAATTTCTTCACTTCTTAGTGGAGTTTGGTTTGAAGCTACCTCATTTTGTTGATGGTGGTCTTACCCTTGCACTTGCTCATCACTTTCTAGTGTTTGAATATTCTCCATTTATAATATAAGAAAATTAATCATATATATAACTTGTATCTTAAATGATTTACTGAAATAAAAGTTAATAATAAATATATATATATTTTTTTTTAAAAAGTCAATAGTATGCATGTTATGTAAATTATTGTCACTGCATAAAAGAATACTAACTTTTATTATATCACTTGATCACATGCATCTGCAGAAATTGCAAAGAATGAGTTAAGAGAATATGAGTAACAACACAGTCTTAATTATGATCATTTGCTTTGTGGTGTTTCTTTGCTGGCTTCTAGTTTGGGCTCTGCTAACAACTAAGCTTTACAAAAACACATGGACTCCCAAGCTTCAAAACAAGCTCAACTCAACATATTTTAGAGAACAAGGTTAGTAACTACTACAACTCTGGAAATAATTTTCCTGTGAAAAAATACGAGTAAGGTGAAATGTTAATATTGTTGTTACTGCAGGCACAAATCTTCTGCTTTTCTCATTCCCTATTATTCTCATAGCTCTTTTGGGTTGTGTTTATCTCTATCTTAAGAAGAAACCCAATAAGCTTCAATCCAAAATGTTACAATTTCGCTTGAAATTCTTTTCATTTTCTATAAATATCATTTGTCAATGTTTAAATATTGTCGTATATTGAACTTAACTTATGCTTGCAGTGTGGTGGCAATAATCAAAGCCACACAACTCTCCGGAAAATCCTCAAGACCCGGTTTTGTTACCAAACCAGTTGCTACCCCAAAAAAAGAAGATAAATTCGCTCCCATCAAGATAATAACAAATAATAAATAGAAATAAAAAATTTGCTCCCATCAAGAAGTCATGCATGAACATAAAATGAGGACCACATATTAGTTTTTAAAAAATAACAAATGAAAATAAATTCTCTTTCAGCAACAAAGTCATTAGTTTAATCAATTACCCCAAACTTGCTAAAGGGATCCCAACTTTTGTTGGAGACAGAGAACGAATGATAGATAGATAGGATTAGGAATTGGAATTGGAATTTTTCCTATCTGAAGAAACTCAAAATGTAATGTGTGTAAATAGATAGGAACGACATGTTGAATGGTTGATGGATAAGTTAGAAGACAACCAGAAGTGAATCAGAAGATAAGGACCAAAGAAGCAGGTTGCAGCTGGGGCTTGGGAGTGGGAGTTTAGGTTTTGCGAGTTGATTTTATATGAGGCACTCATTAGTGGGAGTTGAGGTTTTGTGAGCAGGTTACGGGTCTGTGGATACCCGCAGCGGGTATCCATATATTTTACTTAATACAAAACCTGCACCATACCCGCAGCGGGTTCTGCTTTAAATTACCACACCCGCACCAAACCTGCTAATATATTGCGGGTGGGTTTTTATGGGTTTGTGGGTTTGCGGGTTAAATTTCCATCCCTAGAATGGTATATTTGTCGGTTAGTGATGATTGATGATGATTCTTCCCATTTTGTTTGGAAGATATTATTCACTTATAGAGAGCAGGAACAATAGAACTAGAAAACAAAACAAAGCTTGTGCTAATGTTCCAAAAAAGGATCAGAGTTCAGAGACGTAGCATTGGCTATGTTAGTTAGGTTTTAATCTTAAGGTTTCATTTCCTACGCATTGGCTATGTTAGTTAGGTTTCACTAGAAGGTTTTATTCGAACGCAAACTCACTAGAAGGTTTCATTCGAACGGATTGATGAACGCAATGTTAGGGTTGGTACTCAGAGCACCAATTTTCTTATGTATTTCCATGTAAATACTTATGTAACATTTTATTATGAATAAAATAAGTAATTTCTATAATATAACATCTCTTTATATATGGTAAAAACATAACAGACCTTAGAATTATTAGTTATGATACTGTTACAAAAACGTCGCAACTGACATTGAGTTATATCTTAACATTGTCATTCTTAGACAGTTTCTGGTCAAGGTTTACACTACTTGGTCAGTAAAGTAAACATGTTGAGACTGATACATGTCGTATATTGGAATCTTGGATTCTAATGGTTTCTCAATGACCATGAGTTTTGGAGACTCATATAGACATGTAGGTGTTTATAGTAGATAAACACCGAACGACTCACCAAAGATTCTTAATGGAGGGTACATCAACGTCAATAAGAATCTTCTCGGGTTGAGTGAGCATAATAATTCTTTGACTTGAGATACCACTATGGTTATATGAGTTATCATCCATACTTAGATGGCAATCACGTCACCGATCTATTAAGATCACGCATCCGTCTGTTCGTTGGGTGTGGACTGATGTTCAGGATATCCCGTGTGTATCAAAAAAAGATCTGTCAGTTCCGTGTACAGAGCATATGTATTCCATATAGAATTGGCAATCTCTTAAATCCATGGGCCTTTGGTACACTGTAGAAATTAGTTCTAAGTGTTATTAAGAGATTTTTAATAGAAATATCGACGTGATTTTTAAGTGTTATATATATTTTTGAATAATCTGGATACTTGTGACGAATGGATTATACGTATGCAATGACCTCGACCTATATGGTTCAGAGAGTTTATCTATGTTCGTCATAATTTACAGGTGGGTAGACTATGAACACGAAATTGGATTTCGTGACGGATATACCTGAACCTATAGAGTCTCACTAATGAAATTACTCGTAGAGCACTAGGGCAACTTTTATGAATAATATTGATTATTTATAAATCGTTTAACGGTTAAATGAAAGATACATGCATAAGGACCTTTTTGGCAATTTCCTAATTAATGTGTATTTGTATTTAATATTTGATTTTATTAAATACACATTAATTAAATATCAAATTGTGATATTTGACATATATCATTAATATATATTTGAGATATTTAAAGTAAATATAATACATATATTTGAGATATTTATATTTAATTAATTAATTAATTATTTAATTGTTAAAGATTAAAGTAATTAAAATATAAAATATCTAAATTGATATTTGGTAAGGAAATGATTAAATATAATTGTTTGACTTTTGTAGCTATGATAAAGGTAGTCAAATGACAATTTGCTTCTTTAAAATTGATTAGAAAATGAAAATATCTTTTTTCCTTTTTTGAAGCCAAAATTCGGCCATGACCTAATATATATAAAGTGTTATATTTTTCATTTGCTTCAACTTAATCTAAGCCTCCATAAACATAAACAAAACAAGTTTGAAAGAAAAAGAGAAGAAACCAAAAGGAAATCAAGAAAAGTTTGGAAATAAGTAAGTATTTCCAACTTGCTATTTGTAGGAAAATTGTTCCTATTGTTCTTTGCTACAGCCTATGAAGTTCTTAAGTTTTTCTATTCTTTCTTGTTTTTTGTTGTTGATGGTTGGAAGCATGGATTAAAGGGCTTTGCATGTATGATGAACAAAGAAAGCTTATAAGATGTTAGTAAGCATTCTTTTGATTATTTGATAATCAAGTTGTCATTCTAGAATTGTTAGGCCACTCATTGATGACCTAAAGTTGTTCTTGTGTTATTTCAAAGTGGTGAGACTTGTTTGGTGTTGAGAAAATTGAATTAAAGTGTTGAATTTATTTAATTTAGTGTAATTTATTCAAATGAAGAATTTGTAAAATTAGGATTCTTAACCCTTTTCCAAATTTAGGGTTTTTCATATATGTGTTGAGTAATAATGTATATATGATGTATATTAAATTTGGGATTGATTGGATTTGATCTTGACTTGTTTTGAACAAGATTGGACTAAATTGCAAAAGTTGGAAACCTTGGAGGAGCTCTCGACATTTTTGGAATTTAGTGGCTTTTATGTTGCAATCGTTTTTCCATGTAATGGACATGTTAAATACATAATGGTAATGATTTGGAATCACTTAAAA
The DNA here is from genome assembly GCA_019454045.1 of Zanthoxylum bungeanum. Taxonomy (NCBI): domain Eukaryota; kingdom Viridiplantae; phylum Streptophyta; class Magnoliopsida; order Sapindales; family Rutaceae; genus Zanthoxylum; species Zanthoxylum bungeanum. Next base: position 168,024 of record SKCR01032777.1, on the reverse strand, counting down.
TTATATTTGACAATTTGAGGACCAAAATGAACAAAATGTAAAGTATTGGGGCAATTCGGCAATTAAGAAGAAATTTGATTTCTTGGGTAAAAATTTCGGATTTTAAGTATTGAGTAATTAAAATAAATATATTTATTTTAATTGCCCGAGAAAAATTTTTGAAATCGAAAAATATTGATATTCCGCATTCCGCTACGTTATCCAGTAATACCCCCAACACACATTATGCACGAAAATCACCTATCAAGTTTCGTTCGAACCCAAACATATGATTCCTTCTATTGGGGGTCAGTGACCAGTGTTTTCTCACGCGTATAACGCAAGCGCACGTATCGTTCAAGTAGTATAAAAAGTATCGATCCCTCGAGGACTTAATATCTATGCTATTAATTTTAATGAGGCCAAATGATTACTGGTATCTAATGGATTGATTGTTTTGATTGGGATGGTGACTTAAAACTTAAAAATTAAAACAAGTAAATAAAATTGCGTAAGATTAAAGAAAATTCAATATTAAAAACTATACAGGGTTGTGAATCTTTCCAATATCTTTTAAAGATGAGTGGTTATCTTATATTTGTGTAATATATTGGTCTATTAACCTGGAACATGAAATTATGCAAAAGCCTATGTCGATGGTCAGATGCAAATACCCAGTATAACCCAATTGAACCATATGTCTATGTCAAACAAATTACATGGATTCATTAAGACTAAGTTCCAATTATGACTACCCCCGCCCGACAGGTATATTCCTATCATGTAAGGAAATCTATTAAAGGGTTATTTATCCTCACGGAAGATCGTGGGCTATTGACTCTAGGGTCTTTAACCTAAAATCTCTTTTCCAAGTTCATTTTAAGTTTACCAAATCAATCTTATTAATGGCCAGTTAACAAGAAGCATTAAGACTAATGCTCAATAAATAAACCTTCATATTACCCAAACCGTAATCTAACCCCTTATAAAACGGTGATATTGGAATTCATCACAACCCTAGATAACTAACTTAGTTATGACACATAACTAGGGCTAATAAAAACTTAAAAATAAAAGACATAAAGTAAAGGCTGAAAAGTAAAATGCGATAAAGTAAATACTGAAAAGTAAAATTATAAGAAAATAAAATGCTAAGGTAAAATGATCTACTTTTACTACTACTATTTTAGATATCTCCCTTAATATAATATATTAACTTGTGATGATATTACTAACCAGCCATATAGGCGGTAACCTGATTAAGTCAAATTAAGTCCGACCAGCCATAAAGGCGGTATCAAAATTTGTCCATGAACCTGCCATATAGGCTATAAGAAAGTTTAATTACCAACTGACCAATCTGGCGGTATCCTTGCTTAGTCAGGTTTAAACCAGTTTAAAATGAATTACCAACCGACCAATATAGCGGTATCCTTATTAAGTCAAATTTTAAATAGTGAATATAATATAATTAAGGGAGATTAATCTAAATAGTAATAGTAAAAGATTTATCTTTCACCCTAGCAGAGGAAAGTTACCTCCTCATGGTTGAATAGTAAAAACTGAGAAAGTAAGAAAGTAAATTATTATTACAGAAAGTAAATTAAATTAATTACAAAATGAAAATTAAAGAAAACTAGAGAGAAACTAGATACAAACTCCTTATTTATTCAGAGATTTACAGAGAGGAAGGTACATCTGAAACCGAAATCTCGAGCTGAATTTATAGGCGTCGATAGGGTGTCCGTGTCGCGAAGCGCAAGCTTCACACGTCGCGACGCGACACGTGACAACTTCTAGTTGGTCCGCCAAGATTCTTATTCGATGACGTGGCGATGTGGATGATTAACTCAATAATTGAGTGACGTGGCTGTGACGTGGCGATGGCATGAGGAGTTGACTCGGTCCGCTTCTGATGTGGATGATGACGTGTCTGACAGGCGAGATGACACGTGGCAACACGTGGTGATGGCAATTTTCGGCACCATAGGATGATGACACGTGGTAGGAGCACGTTAGCAGATCGGCTGTGATGTTGACACATGGCAGGCGCACGTTAGCAAAGTCAAACTTCTCAGATTCTGACATGTGTCCCTGGTGCATGTTAGCAGCTTCTGGAGCACGTTAGACGTTGCGACGCAGAAGTGTTGCATGTCGTAATGCGTAAAATTACAATTTTACCCTTTTGTCCGTTTTTCACTATTTTGGCCCCAAATCACCTCCAGAATGTCCTGAAACTTTATTTATCTACAAAATAACACAAAACACATCAAAATATTCACAAAAATCAAGAATCAATAGAAACTATTAGGTCAAATGAGTGGGAAATAGTGATATATTTACCATTCATCAGTCAGGCGCAGTGGAAGATGCGGTTCGGGCGAAATCGTAACTTTAAAATTTTTTAAAATTCCGAATAAATTATTCAATATCCCATATGAATAACTCATTCATATTTCACCTAAGCATATTTATTCGATATCAAACAACGACATAAATAATTTAGAAACACCACAAAATTTTTACGAAAACATTTTTCCGTAAAATACACACAGTGGCTGCCCAGGTCAGCCCCAATAGTACTTGAGTAAGGGTGGCAATGGGCTGAGCCGGTCCCGGGCTTTGATAAACTCAGCCTGAGCCCGACAAGTATTTTTGGCTCGGGCCCGGGTGTCTGTTGTGTCAGGCCTGAGCTCGTGTCGGGCTTTATCCGGTCCGATTTTATTAATAAAAAAATTAAATTTTTTTAATTTATATATAAATATATATATATTATATAAATATAAATATAAATATAAAAAATATTTTTTTATGCCCAGGCCGGGCCGGGCCTGGGCTTTTCTGCTACTCTTATACTTGGGAAGTTCACAGGCTACCCGAACAGTTACCAATTCACTGTTTGGACATCGGACACTTGTTAAGCCCAAAACTCACTCGATAACGCTTTTTTCACAGTTTTCGCATATTTTCACTCCGAAATAATTTCCGGCAATTATTCCAATACCCAATACACATCCAATACATTTAAATGACATAATTTTCATTACCAAAATTTTGCTTTTTCTAGGTCAGGTCAGGCCAGGGAGCAAAAATTATCATTTTTCATGCTTTAAATCCATTATTCTCAACATTAATCATATTAATATTTACATCAATCAAAGCCACCTCCAATGAAGAACTCAAGAACAATTCTAGAAGTTATAAGAGTGGTCATAACACTATAGAATGGTAACAAGTCATCAAATGATATAATTGAACTAATATTACACTAATATTATTCAATCTTACTTCCCACATACATCTAACCACCAAATCCATCAACCAAATCAAAAAGGCCCAAATTTTAGAGTGTAAAGAATCTTTACAACTTTTGTAAGAATCTCTACAACATAAAATTCAAGCAAGAATAACAAAATAATTTTTCTAAGATAAAGAAAATAAAAGATTACCTTAATCTTCCTTTAGCTCTTTTAGCTTTTGTTCTTATACGAATTTGTAACATCCCCAATTTAGGAGATGCTATTGGCAGAGAATAGGCTGTACTATCCCCCCTGAGCCTCTAACTTTCTGACAATATTAAACTCATCTCATGTACAAACTCATGCACGGGACCGATGCCCAACTCAATCTCATGAATGCATAATGTTTTTCAAACTAAATACTCAAATTCACTATACATCACAACTTTAGTAATGAACACTTATAATTCTTTACATGCATATTCTTTATAAAATAAGCTATATGCTATATGACATTCTCTAACACTGTCTGAACTGAACTTTGACTCGACTTGATGGACCAAACCCTCTCATAACTGCTATCAGTATCCATCCTCTCGAGCTCGTCCCCCCGAGAAAACCTGCAAAACAGAGAAACTGGGAGTGGGGGGTTAGACTGTTTGAATGATCGCTATACAAATATAGAATGGACCGTAGTTATAGATAAACCACAAACAAAGTACCCGCTTTATTTGCGCTCTATAGACTATTTACGATTACTAACTTCAGACTTAAATCCTCTTGTGCATAACACTCATACACTAAGTCTGGAGGTACATAAGTAATCTAGGGTATTCAAGATAATTTATAATATGCGAAAATTAAATAAACACTTTGATAAATGAATAATGCATCGTTTTGTTTCAAAACACATAAAACTTTTTACAACACATGTAGCTCTAGGGCATACATCCCAAAAATCTCCCACTTGCACTTGAGCAAATGGGACATGTCATGTAATCCTAGACTATCTAGGTGACCTTCAAACACTTTAACCGACAAGGTCTTTGTAAACGGATCAGCCAAGTTCTCTGCGGATGCAATATTTGGGATGGTAACGTCTCCTCTCTGCACTATCTCCCTAATGAGGTGATATTTCCTCTCTATGCTTTTCCCCTTGTGGCTTATTGGTTCTTTGGATTTTGCCACTGCACCACTATTATCGCAATAAAGTATGAGTGGTCTATCCATATCTGGAATAACTTCTAGATCTCCCAAGAATTTATGGAGCCAGATTTCTTCCTTAGCTGCTTCACAAGCTGCTACATATTCAGTCTCCATGGTGGAGTTAGCAATGCAAGATTGCTTTATACTCCGCCATACTACAACCCCACCACCTAGGGTAAACACTGATCCACATGTTGATTTCATAGAATCGACATCTGTCTCAAAATCAGAGTCTGTATATCCCCTTAGGATCATATCCTCACCGGAATACATAAGCATATAATCTCTCGTTCTCTTAAGATACTTGAGAATGTGTTTCACAGCCATCCAGTGATCCAATCCTGGGTTCGACTAAAACCTACTGACTACTCCCAATGCAAAACATATGTCCGGTCTCGTGCATAACATAGCATACATGAGACTACCAACTGCCGAAGCATAAGAGATATGTCTCATTTCCTCAACATCTTGAGGTGTCTTAGGAGATTGTTCTTTTAACAAATGAATTCCATGCCGATAAGGCAGATTTCCTTTCTTGGAATTCTGCATCCCAAATCGCACAAGGATCTTGTCGATATAGAATGCCTGAGACATAACTAACAGTCGTTTCTTCTGATCCCGAAGTATCTGAATCCCAAGAACATAATTGGCCTCTCCCAAATCTTCATTTGGAATTGGTTAGCTAGCCAGGTTTTCATGTCCGATAATATCTTTACATCATTCCCAATGAGTAAAAATCATCGACGTATAAAACAAGAAAAACCACATTCTCGTCAATGACGCGCTTGTATACACAAGGCTCATCAACATTCTGCTCAAAATCATAAGACTTGATCGTGGTATCAAACCTTATATTCCAAGATCGAGATGCATGCTTAAGTCTATAAACGGACCTTTGCAGCTTGCAAACCTTTTGCTCTTGAACTTGGGCTATGAACCCCTCTGGTTGTATCATATAGATACTTTCATCAAGATTGTCATTCAGGAATGCAGTCTTAACATCCATTTGCCAAATTTCTTAGTCATAATTTCACCTGATTAATCAAATTAAAAATACAAAAACAAAATATTTTTTTTAATTTTTTTAAAATTTTTTATTTTTTTTTGAATTTTTCGACTAAAAATAACACAATAAAAATAAGATACTAGTCAACTATTTCCCTTCCCCAAACCTAAATGAGACATTGTCCCCAACGTCTTAAAAATTAAAAGATGAGTTTAGAAGACAATACCTGGTTAGCTGAAATTCTACATCTTTAAAAAAAATTAAAGGTTAAGATCCAAATTTATCCGACGCTTCTTACCACGATCAGACCAGTTTATCTTGGAAATGATAGGGTCAATTTGTGGTTCAAAGGCTAAGATTTGGTCAATTAAATCATTGGCAGTTCTGGCAGTGAAGAGGAGTTCTTTTACAGGTTTGACACAAACCCATTTCTTCGGGCATCATCAAGAAACACACAAAGAAAATCATAAAATCCATCAGCGATAAATAGTCCAATCGGTTTTTGGTGTATGTTCAAGTTCGCCCAAGATAGTACTGTAAAGATTTCCTCCATTGTACCCAAGTCGCCTGGCAAAGCAATAAAAACATCAGCACAATTAATCATTTCCACCAGTCGCTCAGACATACCGGACACAATAAGTTCCTCTCCGTTTGATGGTACTATAAGATTCGCCTCTGCCAAAGGTTTTGGGATGATACCAAGACTTGACTGCCTCCTTCCTGTACAGTCCTTGAAATGATCCCTATTAGTCTAAGATTGCCACCGCCATATACTAAGTGCATATTTCTTTCAGCTAACACTCGACCCAAATCTTATGTTGCCGCTACGTATTGTGGCTTAGTACCAACACTAGTACCACAAAACACACATATGGTTTCAACTCTTCTTCTTGAAGTTGCTTCCATTTTTTTTATGTATTTCTTTCTCAAATATGGATGCCTTCAAAAGTGTAATGATGAGTTGAATTTATAGCACCTGAAAAGGGTGAGTAATAATAGCACTAGTATCTTCTAAAGGACAATTATTAGCTAAATAGTAAAATATATCGTGAAAGGTCAAAAAGTCTGGATCCTGTCAGAGAAAATAAAAGAAAATAACAAAACAAATCACAATTATTAGATAAAGACAAAGAAATAATATTTACAGAAAGTAACAGGTTGATTGACATCTATGCGTCAGGGACAAGCTTCCCATCCAATTTTCTTATAAATTGGCAAACATGGTCTTTTAGAGTCAGATTCCCGAGATTAAGTGTTATCTTTCTTTTCAGAACTGTGTATGTAACATGCGAATTATGTGATACACATATCCATTGGGATGTGTCTCAAGAGTCTTAGATATGTCATCCAAAGACTCCTTACTCAAGCCATCCCTAATGAATTTAATTTTGTCTTCACGGTTATCAGACATCATTCCTAAAGAACGACAACGGGTATTACATGTCATACGAGCACATTTATAGCATACACCCATTTTTTGGCTCTTCTTTTTTTAGCATATGTGCTTGTTTCTAAACCAGACAGATGTGAAATAAAAGAGTCAGAGGACTCACCTGTCAATCGGATCTATGCTTCAATAATCCAATGAATGTCAGTAGGAATACCTTTGGTCATCAATAGTCTCATCTATTCCAAGTGAGCTTTGTTGACTTTCATCAGATATTTTTGAGGGAGAGAAGGAAATTTCTTATGAAGATTTACGAGAGCTTCTTCCATCCTGAAATGTGACTTACCTACATAAATTAAACAAAAAAAAATAAAACACACCAAATCTGAATATACATAAATTGCATGGGTTGCCTCACAGCTAGCGCTAATTTTAACGTCATCAGCTAGACATGACTGCCCGAACGTTAGGCTAGATCTGAAAGTGTGACACTTTCTTTTTGTCGATCAAATGATTCTCCATAGTAGTGCTTGACATGCTTGTTTTTAACCTTGAATGTTTTGTTGGAGTCGGGATCATGTATCTCAATGGCTTTATCTAGTAAAACTTTGGTGATTAAGAATGAACCTGACCACCGAGATTTTGGCTTCCATGGGAAGAGTTTCATCATTGATTTGTTTAACAGTACCCATCTGCCCTATTTCTAGTTTTATACGCACTAACTTCTCATCATGTCTCTTATTGGCATTTTCTTTGTACAATTTAGAATTCTCAAAAGGTTGTATGTGAAATTCCTCCAATTTGTTGAGCTGGTGGAGCTACTTCTCTTCTGTTGCTTGTAGTGCAAGAATTGGCTTCTTCAGTGCGTAATACGCTTTATCTTAGGCTCCACAGGCAATTGACATGCTTTAAGTTTGTCAATAGAAGTTTGCATTGCATTGGAGTTCTGGATGGTACAATGTATCACATCAAGTCTAAAAACATTCCTCATTATTTTCGTCATCCGGGAAATTGATGGCCTTGAAAATATTGAATGTTACTTCTTGGTCATGTACCCTCATAGTTAGTTCTCATTTTTGTACATCAATAATGGTTCGACCTATAGCCAAGAATGGTCTCCCGAGGATGATTGGCACATCTTCATCTTCCTCCATATCAGGGACAATAAAATCTGCTGGGAAAATGAATTTGTCAACCTTGACCAGCACATCTTCAACTACACCTCTCAGAAATACGAGTGTTCTATCAGCAAGTTGTAGAAAGACTGAGGTAGGCATTGTTTCTCCAATTTGTAATTTCCTGAAAATAGAAAAAAGGCATCAAGTTAACACTTGCACCTAAATCACTCAAAGCCTTACAAAAGTCATGTTCTCCTATGGTGCAAGGAACAGTGAAACTGTCATGATCTTTCAACTTTGGGGGAAGCTTCCTCTGAGTGATAGCGCTACATTCTTCTGTCAATATTATTGTCTCGTAATCTCCTAATCTTCTCTTTCGTGAAAATATGTCTTTCATGAATTTGACATAGCTGGGCATTTGTTCCAAAGCTTCTGCAAATGGAATGTTGATATGTAGCTTTTTGAAGATCTCTAGGAATGGAGAAAACCGTTTGTCTAGTTTATTCTTCTGGAGACATTGTGGAAAAGGTGGAGGTAGAGTGATCCTTTCTTGATCTTTATCCTCCATTTGTTGCTCTGCTTCTTTTGGAACTTTCTCAGAAGTTGTTTTGACTCCAACATCTTTGTTGATTTCAGTACCACTTTTTAACATGATGGCATGACATTGTTCATTCCCCATGTTTCTTGAATTTGGTTCTGTGTTGCTAGAAAGGTTACCTGGCGGTCTGTAACTCTGAGCATTGGCCAGTTGTCCGATTTGATTTTCTAGTGCTTTAATAAATGCAGATTGGCTTTGAAACATAGCATCATATGTGCTTGTTGCTTTCTGAACATTTCTGCAATCCATTCTTTCATTTCTGGTTCTTTTCCAAAATCATGGCCTTTGTTTTGTTGTTGGAATCCATGTGGTGGATTGTTCTTTTGCCCTGAATTATTGCTCTATGAAAAATTGGGATGATTCCTCCACCCTGGGTTGTAGGTATTGGAATTTGGATTGTTCCCTTGTCTGTTGAAATTGTTAACATAATTCACTGTTTCTTTATATTGGTTTGGCTCTTGTGCTCTTCCATATGGTGAATGATGAGTGGTAATATATCACTATTTCCCACTAATTTAACCTAATATTTTGTATAATTTCTCAAGTTTTATGAACATTTTGATGTGTTTTTATTTATTTTGCAGATAAAAATAATATTGGGACTTAATGGAATCAACTCGGGGCTAAAACGATGAAATCCAGAGCAAAAAAGGTCAAAATGAAAATTTATTATACGCTCCATGAAGTGCAGTTCTAAATTCCAATTTTATGCAAGTTTGGTATTTTGGCCATAAATTTATCATCCGATATTCGATTGAGCTACTTCAAGTTGCAGATTAAAGAAGACTCAAAGATCTACAACTTTGAAATTTTAAATATTTTCAAATTCCAAAGTTTTCAAGATCGAAATTAACGAATAATCTAATGTATTTTGTGTAATTACTAAAGTCATTATCAAAAAATAAAAAATGAAAAATGGCAATTTACAATTGTCAAACTTCCACAAAACATGCTTGCATGTTTGGTGGAGTATTTTGTGGAGTGTCTTGTGGCATGTTTGGTGGAGGATTTTGTGGAGTGTTTGGTGGAGCAATTGATGGAGAAATTAGTGGAAGCCTTTAGATTTGCAAATAAATACCATGTCATTTCATTTGCAATTCTCATGCTTTCCTTAGGTTTTTATAAGGAATTTAAGGATTGCATCTTGTTTGTATTTATTTTCAGTATTTAATTTATATATTTTTATTTTAAGTAATATTAGTATTTTATTTTCTTTTATGTTTTGTAGTTAATTGTTCGCTGGGGGAATGGTGAAACTTTTATTATTTTAGTTTAGAATAATCTCTCTTAATTATAATATGGAAAATTATAATTTAACATAAAAGGTTATACCGCCTTAATGGCTGGTTTTATTTATTTGACATAATGTGACACCACCTAAATGGTCGGTCTTTATGTGACAGATCATTACCGCATATATGGCTGGTTTATAGACAAATAATGATACCGCCTTTATGGTCGTCGGACTTAATTAAAATATGACTTAATGAGGATACGGCATATATGGCTGGTTGGTAATATCACTGATAAATTCTATATTATAGTAAGGGAGATTTCTAAATTATAACCCAACCCCCCAACATTTTATTTTTATTCTAGGGAAGTGATGAAACACAATATCCACACACTTAATAATTGATTTTCTTTTTATGGGTAATTCTTTAGTTTGATTTGTAAACTTAAAATGAACTTGACGAAGGAATTTTAGGTTTCAGCCTTAGATTCAATAGCCCACGATCTTCATTGAGGATAGATAACCCTTTAAAAGATTTTCTTACAGGATAGACATATACCTATCGGGTGGGGGTAGCCACTTTTGGAACTTGAACTTAATGAATTCAGGTAACTTGGTTAACATAAACATATGATTAATTAGGTTATTGGGGTATTTGCGTCTGACCATCAACTGAGGCTTTTGCATATCTTCATGTTCTAGGTTAGTAAACTGACTTATTAAACATATATAAGAGAATCAATTCATCTTTAGGATAATATTTTGTGGAATCACAACCCTAGATCTTTGTGTATTTTATTTATTTTTCTTAGTATTTTCTTTTGTTTATTTTATTTATTTTATTTAAGCAAATCTACATTCAACAACCAAAAGAAATCATTCTCTTCTCCCTTAATTAGATACTTGTAAATAAATAGTATCAATAATTAATAACAACAGTAGGAATTAAGTCCTCGTGGGATCGATATTTTTATACTACTTGAACGATACGTGCGCTTGTGTTATACGCGTGTGATTACGCACCGGTCAAGTTTTTGGCGCCGTTGCCGGGGACTTATATTTCTTGAGTTGTTAATTTTGAAGCTATCTAATTTACTTGTATCTAATTTTCTTTATTTTTATTTGTAATTTTTATTTATTTCTTTTATTTTTCAGGTGGTTGAAATGGAATAATATTGGGAGATTGAGAGATTACGAGCTTTACTAAAAGAAGATACACCCCAAATTTGGGAGCAACAGTCCGATTTTCTGAGGCATGTTGTCCAGCCCAACAATTACCACTGGATGTCAGTACCAAGCAATTACATTTTAGTGGTAAAGGTGTATGTGCCACCGAGTTGTTAGCCCTCGTTCATAGTGACGTATGCGGGCCCATGTCTAGCTAGGCTAGAGATGGATATAAATACTTTGTAAGTTTTAATGATGATTCATCGCGTTATGATTATGTGTATCTTATGAAACACAAGTCGGAAACTTTTGAGAAATTTAAAGAGTTTCGACATGAAGTAGAAAAACAGACTGGCAAAAGTATTAAAACATTGCAGTCGGACTATGGTGGAGAATAATTAAGCAATGAGTTTCAAGATTACTTAAAAGAATATTGTATTTACTTCTGGGGATACACATTAAATAGTACAATACTTATTTTGAATAAGGTTTCGTCAAATTCTGTTGGACAGACTCCATATAAAATATGGACACGAAAGAAACCGAGTTTCTCATTCTTGAAGATTTAGGGATGTTGGGCATATGTTAAACGTTTGGATGGTACCAAAATAGAACCCAAATCGGATAAGTGCCTATTTGTAGGTTATCCTAGAGAAATCAAAGGATATTATTTCTACAACCCACAAGTGAACAAAATATTTGTTACTCTCCATGCGGTTTTCCTAGAAAATGAATTCATGAATGCAATGGTAAGTGAGAGGAAAGTATAACTCGATGAAAATTGGAGTGATACTATTCCTAGCACTGATCTCCTCACGAAACACAAACAGTCCATCAAGGATGAGACTATTCCACAATCTTCTAATACATAAGAACCACGTAAGTCGAAGAGAGTCAGAAAACAACCTGAGAGGTATGGGTTTTTGATCTCACCTCATATAGACATTAATCTTAATAAGGATAATGAATTGGCTACGTATGAGGAAGCGATACAAGGTATCGACTCTGCTTTATGACAAGAGGTCATGAAGTCCGAAATGGATTCCATGTATACCAACCAAGTTTAGACACTGGTTGATGCATCAGAAGGCATTAAACCTATTGGTTGTAAATGGGTCTTCAAAAAAGACAGCATGGATGGCAACATACAAACGTACAAAAGGCTAGTAGCTAAAGGATATCGTCAACGACATGCTATCAATTATGACGAGACATTTTCACCCGTTGCCATGATAAAATCTATTAGGATAATGCTTGCTATTGCTGCATATTTCGATTATGAAATATGGAAGATGGACGTCAAAACTACTTTTCTTAACGAAAACCTTTTAGAGGATGTTTATATGCAACAACCTGATGGTTTGGTCGTACTAAAACATGCAAACAAGGTTTGCAAGTTAAACCGATCCATTTATAGATTAAAGCAAGCATCATGTTCTTGGAACCAATGTTTTGATGAGATCATAAAAGAATATGGTTTCATTCAAAACGAAGATGATTCTTATGTATATAAGAAGGTTAGTGGGAGCGCACTGAAATTCATCGTCCTATACGTTGATGATGTATTACTTCTTGGCAATGACATTCCCATGTTACAATCTGTGAAAGCTTGGCTTTCATTAAAATTCTCCATAAAAGACTTGGGAGAGGCAGTCTTTATTCTAAGAATAAGGATCTACCGAGATATATCTAGTCGCACTCTCCCAGAGCTCGTACATTGACAAAGTGTTGAAGAGATTCAACATGGATCAGTCCAAGGGGGGCTGCTTCCGGTGTCACATGGCGTCTCTCTATCGAAGGACATGTGTCCTAAAACTCAATATGAGAGAGATGTAATGATTCAGATCACGTATGCTTCCGCAGTCGGATCGATCATGTATGCCATGATATGTACGCGACCTGATGTCTCATATGCTTTGAGCATGTGTAGTCGCTATCAGGCCGATCCAGGTGATGGTCACTAGATTTCTGTAAAGAACATCCTTAAATATCTTAGATGAACTAAGGATGCTTTCTTAGTCTATGGAGAATGAGAACTTGAAGTGACTGGGTTTACCGATTCAAGTTTCCAAACCGATAAAGACGACTATAAGTCATAAATATGGTACATATTTCTTTAAACAACGGAGCAGTGAGCTGGAAATCTTCCAACCAATAGACCGTTGCCGATTCAACAACAAAAACGGAATATATTGTTGTGGCTGAGGCAGCAAAAGAAGCAGTTTGGATCCGTAAATTCCTAATTGGATTAGGAGTAGTTCTGTTAGCAGCTGAGCTTATACCTTTATATTGTTAGAAATATACCCTATACCCAACTTGTAGATGGGCTATATATACAAGTATTTGTAATATTTTCATTAATAAAATGGAAATATTTATTATATGTGTATTACATAACTTATATGAATCATCAACACTGTAATAAAGCCCTTGGAGTAATAAGACGATGGCTTCCACGCCTTATGAGAATCATTACTCTTAAATGTTCCTAGGCATAGTTTTGTGAATAACATGGGCATTCACAAAGCGGAGAGACTAGCATGATGATATGATCCGCCCTTAAGTGAGGTAGCCGATCTCATAGGCTACTAGCGGAGCTCCGTCCGCTTGGTGTATCACATGGATGTATGAGTTACTCGTGTCCATCGAACTGACCGCCGAAAGTTTTCATATGGAGTGTTTATCCCATGTGTCTGTGAGAACTTTCATGTATCGATTACATGACTAGTCCTTAGACTTGAGGTCTTTACAATCTTATGTGTGGATCAAATAACTTTGACATTCTCCTTCCCCGGTTCAAAAGATCCGATCATAAGGGTATGATTGGGTCATTTGTTGAAACACATGAAGCTTGTAAAGATACAACAGAGAATCGCCACTCTCTCGGATAATATTTTCTTATAAGAGTAGTATTCCAGTTCGCGGGTTGATATGTGTGATCAGTGCTTGAGACTGTGGCCACAGCGGAAGAATCATGTGAGATTTTTGGGTTAGCACGATTCATGACACTATCAACATCATACATTTGACCATATGGGTAGACACTTTCCGTACCCTAGGTCAATAGGTGGGGATACAGTGAGGCGAGGGACCATATCATATGTAAATCGCATATAGAATGGGTATATATATCTTGCATTCTCATTTGGGGGCCTTGGCATGTTGCTAGATGTCAACCTTGGTCATTGAAATCGAACGACCATCTGATCAGAGGATAATTTATGTTCGATTAGATTATCACGATTCATTTCATGTCCAACTTGAGGGGAACCCAAAAGGTCACACACAACAAAGTCGAAATCAATGGTTAACTGTGCACAGTACATATTTAACATCATATATGATTGCTGTAGGAATTGTTCATAAATGGTTCAATGTGTTTAATTATTGAACAGATCATTTATGAGGTTCCATAGTGGCCTAAGTATTGGTGAATGACGATAGGGGCACTTTGGGAATTGGAATTAATAAAAAAAGGGTTACTATTCACGTGAATAGTAACGCGTGAATAGAAACTCGTGAATAGTAAATTTTTTTATTTTTTTGTTATTTGTTTTGAATTCCAATTCGGCCCAAACTCTTATTAGGGTTTTATAATCTCATTAAACCACTAAATTAAGATCCAATGGCTAAGATTAAATTAGCTTTTATCTCACATCGGATTCTTAATTAACTTTGTGGTCTTTGGAGCACTATATAAACCGAAAGAATTCTTCACTAATCTTTGCACCAAACCTTTCATATCTTGGGTTTATATAAGTGAGCAACTCTAAAGTTTAAGAGTAAGCAACTAATTTTGAGGATCCTTAAGTCTAATTGACTAGAGGAACCTCGAGTTAAAAGTTTTGAGGTATTTGCCTAGGCTAACACCACAGGCAAAATACTTGTGCACTCAAGGCGTAGTCTTGCCGTTGAGTTTTGGCTTTGGTGTGTGCATCTTTGGAGGCCACACACTTGGGTGGTTCTTTGGAACGTGGAAGAGCTTGCTGAGTTCGAGAAAAGTTGTTAGATTGGAGGGAGGACTGGAGGAGTCTTCGGTTCAAGTAAGTCTTTTTCTTTCTTTATTTTAATTAGAGTTCTTATGATAGCTAGCATGTTTGAGTTTATGTTCTTTGCATGTTTTATGAGTTTTATGCTTAGAATATATAGTAACATGCCTAGGCTTGTGGAATAATAAAAACAAATGGGTCTTGGGCAAAGGGAAAGCGGCACATAATTTTAATTTCCCGCTGCGCACTCGTGGCCGTTTCCCAACAGTGGTATCAGCGCGCCGTTTTTGTTTTGATTATTTCTCTCTCATTTGAACTCGAAATTGGGTTTTTAAAAGCTCGTTGGAAAGATAACACCCTGACCTTAATTTTAGGCACAATTTTTACATGATTTGGTTAAGAGTTGAATTGTGAAATTGCATTTAAAGTTCACGCGTCTGCAGAAAAATGTGAATAGTAATTTATTTGAATAAAATAAAATGCAATATCATAATTAAATATTAATCAAATTTATTTAATGCCTAAAATAATTCCAACATATTAAAACTAATATGCTTGATGATTCTATGTATGATTAGAATTGGCATGATTATTTTAGGGTGCAAACATCTAGAGACTTTCTAAGAAATAGAGAGTGTATTGCTTATCCCTTAGCTAAGTAATTATTCAGTGATGAACTTAGAGATTTATTACCTTTAAGGCTAATAAATATAAATCACATGTTTATAATAAAAGACATTATAAAAGATACAAGTGGGGTGAGAACCAAGGCGTTAATAAAACTTTCCAAACTAAAGTTAATTTAACCAAAGGTATTACTAGAGTTAGATAATGATTTTGTGTCTTCCTTCACTCACTACCTTTTTATAGCCAAAAGGAAAAGATGTGAAGGCATCTAGATGATCATTTACTCAAAACTTACCTTAAAGCATATTTAAAGTGTTGGACTAATTTGGAGGATCTATTGATTATTCCTGTCACCAAGGCGATAAGAGCCTAAGAGGTAAGGGTATTTAAGAGAGTTCGCTCCACCCTCCCTCTGGGAATTTTCAATGGAGGAATCCATTTGACAGTTATTCAATTAAACTTGCTAAAATCCTCAATAATAATTTAAGTCTAAAATTTGCCTCCCATTATAAAGTATAGACCCAAATGGCTTAAACCGTATTGGCAGGACTAGGCTTTACCAAACTGACCAATACCAATTTGTCCCTAAATCGTACTATTGACAATGGTTTGGCTTTTCTGAGTCATAAGACGTAGCGACCCTTAGGCATGGTCTTATAACTTAGTGGCAAAGATTGGGTGTCCACAAGGACTAGCATAAGCTATGGCATGTTTGATTGCCCAACCCAATGATCAAGGAATTGTGATTTATATCATAAATTGGTTGGGAACCTACCTAATTATCATATTTTATAACGACCGGCCCTAGTCGGAGTTATGAAATGATGATAATGGGATTCTTGCCCACAAGAAATCTAACATATTGGGGTTGATGCGATTTGCTTAAAATTTTAAAACAATTGAGTGGGAGCAAATTCATAATATTAAAGCCTTGTTATTATGAAACATTAATGAAAACATATTCCTAATTTTAACATTCTCTCGTAACAGGTGGGTTAAAATATTTCACAAACATTCAAATGGCAAATAGAGTATCACTTCGTTCCATCCTTGATGAGCATAAGCTCAAATGGGACAACTACAATAACTGGTTTAGAAACCTTAAAATTGTCTTACGACAAGAAAATATTTTCTATGTTCTTGAAAGATCATTTACCCCTGAACCCGCAGAAGATGCTGACCAAAATACATTTGATGCTTGGAAGAAACACATCGATGATGATGAGCAAGCAGTTTGCATAATGCTTGGCTCTATGTCGGACGAACTTCAGAAAGCTCACGAAAATATGGATGCTCAAACCATCATCTTTCACTTGAAGGAGTTGTATGCAACTTCCGTTCATACCGTGAGATTCCAAGTGTCATGTGCCTTATTCCAAACAAGGTATAAGGAAGGATCTGTTAGTGGACATGTGCTTAAGATGATTGGCCACATTGAAAAATTGGCCAACCTCAGGTTCATCATGGATCATGAGATATGTCAGGATCTAATTCTTCAGTCCTTACCAAAAGAATTCTCTACCTTTATTATACAGTTTCATTTGTCTGATAAAGAAGCTACTTTAGCAGAAATCAGAGCTTAAAACCTCCGTCATGCTTACGGGTACGGACCTGAAGCCATGAGGCCCAAAGAAAAATAAGGGCAAGGGCAAGGCTCCAGATCACCTAAAGCCCAATGGTAAGATGAAGAACAAAAAGGGGAAGATGAAATGTTTCTTTTGTGGAAAGAATGGTCATTCGAAGAAAGACTGCAGATCCTTGAAAGCCAAGGAAGCTAGGGAAGCCTAAGAGGCCAAGAAGCCCAATGCTTCAGGTATGTTGTATATGATTGAACTATATTCTCAAAACTCTGAACCTTCTACTTGGGTGCTTGACACCGGTTGTAGGACTCACTTGTGTAACAATGTGCAGGGCCTTAGAAACAGTAGGAGACTCCGTCATGGGGAGGTTGACTTACGCATGGGTAATGGAGCAACTGGCTGCATTGTGCGTGGGGACTTAATCATTAGTTTTGCCGAATGGTTTAGTTTTAGACTTAGAAGATTGTGTTTATATACCTTCTCTAGTAAAGAACATCAATTCAATTTCTTCTTTATGTAATAAAGGCTTTTCATGCCTAATAAGTTGTAATGAATGTTCTATTTATTTCAATGAAACAAAATATGGAGATGGTATTTTGAATAATGGTATCTATGTCTTACAAACTAACAAAGAATGTTCAACCTCTAATATATACAACGTTAACTCGAATAATCTCAATGAATCACTTCTATGGCACAGTCGCTTAGGCCATATCAATGAAACAAGATTAACTAAGCTACATAAGGATGGGTATTTCAAACCCTTCAAATTTAAACCTTATGGAACTTGTGAGTCTTGTTTACTTGGTAAAATGACCAAATTACCCTTCAAAGGTAAATGACAGCGTGCAGCGGAGACATTAGAACTCATACACTCTGATGTATGCGGACCAATGTCAGTCACCGCTAGAGGTGGATTCTCCTACTTCATTACCTTTATCGATGATCACTCGCGATATGGGTATGTGTACCTTATGCGGTACAAATCTGAAGCCTTTGAGAAATTCAAAGACTTCAAAGCTGAAGTAGAAAAATAGCTTAATAAAAGTATTAAGTCACTAAGGTCTGATCGAGGTGGTGAATACTTAAGCAACGAATTTCAAGATTACTTGAGAGAAAATGGCATTGTTTCCCAGTGGACTCCTCCGGGAACTCCACAGCATAATGAGGTCTCCAAAAGGAGAAATCAGACATTATTAGATATGGTTCGATCAATGATGCCAGGCACGGATCTACCTCTTTCTTTTTGGGGTCTTGCTTTAGAAACTGCAACACTACTACTAAACCAAGTTCCTTCCAAGACTGTTAGTCAAACACCATATGAGTTATGGTCTGAGAAATGTTCTAGTCTTAGTTATCTAAGATTTTGGGGATGCGGCGCATATGTCAAGCTCATACAAACTAACAAATTGGATGATAGGGCAGTTAAATGTAAGTTTGTAGGATATGCCTTGAACTCAAGAGCATACATGTTCTACGTCCCAAATGAACAAAGAACATTTGTCTCATGAAATGCTAAATTTCTAGAGAATGAATTCCTTCTCAAGAAATATAGTGGGAGTAGACTTGACCTCGATGAGGTACGAGAAGAACAAACTAACATAGAACTAAACCCCAGGCCCCTCAAAAGGGCAGCGACGGAACAACCACAAGGTTATGAACTCAGAAGGTCTGGTAGGGAAAGACATGAGCCTGAAAGATATGGTTTCCATATTGATGAGGAACATGATCAGGTCATTGATAATGACGATCCCACCAGTTATGACGAAGCAATGCATGACATTGATTCAGTCAAGTGGCTTGAGGCCATGAAATCCGAAATAGACTCTATGTATCAGAATCAAGTCTGGGACTTGGTAGATGCACCTGAAGGGATAAAACCCATAGGCTGCAAGTGGATTTACAAGCGTAAAACTGATGTAGAAGGCAACATCCAAACCTATAAGGCTAGGTTGGTGGCGAAAGGTTATATACAAATCCAAGGAATTGACTATGAGGAAACCTTCTCGCATGTTGCAATGATAAAGTCCATTCAAATTTTACTGGCACTAGCTGCACACTTTGATTATGAGATTTGGCAGATGGATGTCAAAATAGCTTTTCTTAATGGGAACCTCATAGAGGAAGTCTATATGACACAACCTGAGGGGTTTGCATCTAAGGATGATCATAATAAAGTATGCAAGCTTAAATGATCCATTTATGGACTCAAGCAAGCCTCCAGAAGTTGGAATATACGATTTGATGAGACAATTAAAGAATTTGACTTCATCAAAAATATAGACGAGCCTTGTCTTTATAGGAAAAGTAGTAGGAATGCTGTTGCCTTTCTTGTATTATATGTCGATGACATATTAATCATCGGGAATGACATTCCCATGATGCAAGCCACCAAGCAATGATTATCTCAGAATTTCTCCATGAAAGATTTGGGAGAAGCAGCCTACATCCTCGGCATTAAGATCTACCGTGATAGATCTAAGAGGTTGTTAGGACTTTCTCAATCTACGTAGATAGATAAAGTTTTGAAAAGATTCAAAATGGAAGATTCCAAAAGAGGTAATTTACCTACTTGTCATGGAATCAAATTATCTAAGGAGCAATGTCTACATACTCTTTCAGATAGAGAGCGTATGAGTATGATCCATTATGCTTCAGCAATAGGATCGATCATGTACGCCATGCTATATACAAGACCTGATGTCTCTTATGCTCTTAGCATAACGAGCAGGTATCAGGCAAATCCTGGTGAGCAACACTGGGCAGTTGTCAAAACAATCCTCAAGTATCTAAGAAGAACTAAGGATATGTTTTTGACATACGGAGACTGTTCTGAGATGAAAGTCATTGGTTACTATGATGCGAGCTTTCAGACCGATAGGGATGACAACAGATCGCAAGCAGGATATCTGTTTACTTTGAATGGCGGTGCTGTCAGTTGGAAAAGCTCAAAGTAGTCAACTACAGCGGACTCCACCACTGAAGCCGAGTATATTAATGCATCTGAGGCAGCTAAAGAAACAGTCTGGATAAAGAAGTTCATCATGGAACTGGAAGTGCTTCCCACGATAAAGAATGGCATCACGATGTACTGTGACAACACGGGCGCCATTGCTCAATCAAAGAAACCAAGGTCCCACCAAAAATCCAAGCATGTACTCAGGCTATTTCATCTCATCAGAGAGATTGTTGAGAGAAAAGAAGTTATTATAGAGAAAATACCCACAGAAGATAATCTTGCAGATTCTCTGACTAAAGGGCTGACTCAACAAAAGCATGATAGGCACACCCGAGAGTATGGTGTCCAGATTCATACTAGTTGGCTATAGTGAAAGTGGGAGATTGTTAGAAATATGCCCTATACCCAACTTGTGGATGGGCTATATATACATGTATTTGTAATATTTTCATTAATAAAATGGCAATCTTTATTATACGTGTATTACATAACTTATATGAATCATCAACACTGAAATAAAGCCCTTGGAGTAATAAGACGATGGCTTCCACGCCTTATGAGAATCATTACTCTTAAATGTTCCTAGTCATAGTTTTGTGAATAACATGGGCGTTCACAAAGCAGAGAGACTACCATGATGATATGATTCACCCTTTAAGTGGGGTAGCCGATCTCATAAGCTACTAGCGGAGCTCCGTCCGCTTGGTGTATCACATGGATGCATGAGTTGCTCGTGTCCATCAAACTGACCGCCGAAAGTTTTCATATGGAGTGTTTATCCCATTGGTTTGTGAGAACTTTCATGTATCGATTATATGACTAGTCCTTAGACTTGAGGTCTTTACAATCTTATGTGTGGATCAAATAACTTTGACATTCTCCTTCCTGGTTCAAAAGATCTAGTCATAAGGGTATGATTGGGTCATTTGTTGAAACACATGAAGCTTGTAAAGATACAACAGAGAATCGCCACTCTCTCAGATAATATTTTCTTATAAGAGTAGTATTCCAGTTCGCGGGTTGATATGTGTGATCAGTACTTGAGACTGTGGCCACAGCGGAAGAATCATGTGAGATTCTTGGGTTAGCATGATTCATGACACTATCAACATCATACCTTTGACCATATGGGTAGACACTTTCCATACCCTAGGTCAATAAGTGGGGATATAGTGAGGCGATGGACCATATCATATGTAAATCGCATATAGAATGGGTATATATATCTTTCCTTCTCATTTGGGGGCATTGGCATGTTGCTACATGTCAACCTTGGTCATTGAAATCGAACGACCATCTGATCGGAGGATAATTTATGTTCGATTAGATTATCACGATTCATTTCATGTCCAACTTGAGGGGAACCCAAAAGGTCACACACAACAAAGTCGAAATCAATGGTTAACTGTGCACGATACATTTTAACAGCATATATGATTGTTGTAGGACTTGTTCATAAATGGTTCAATGTGTTTAATTATTGAACAGATCATTTATGAGGTTCCATAGTGGCCTAAGTATTGGTGAATGACGATAGGGGCACTTTGGGAATTGGAATAATAAAAATAAGGTTACTATGCACGTGAATAGTAACTCATGAATAGCAAATTTTTTTTTTTTATTTGTTTTGAATTCCAATTCGGCCCAAACTCTTATTAGGGTTTTATAATCTCATTAAACCACTAAATTAAGATCCAATGGCTAAGATTAAATTAGCTTTTATCCCACATCATCAGATTCTTAATTAACTTTGTTGTCTTTGGAGCACTATATAAACCCAAAGAATACTTCACTAATCTTTGCCAAACCAAACCTCATATCTTGGGTTTATATAAGTGAGCAAATCTAAAGTTTAAGAGTAAGCCACTGATTTTGAGGATCCTTAAGTCTAATTGACTAGAGGAACCTCGAGTTAAAAGTTTTGAGGTATTTGTCTAGGCTAGCACCAAGGGCAAAATACATGTGCACTCAAGGCATAGTCTTGCCGTTGAGTTTTGGCTTTGGTGTGTGCAACTTTCGAGGCCACACACTTGGGTGGCTCTTTGGAACATGGAAGAGCTTGCTGAGTTCGAGAAAAGTTGGTAGATTGGAGGGAGGATGGAAGAGTCTTCGGTTCAAGTAAGTCATTTTCTTTCTTTATTTTAATTAGAGTTCTTATGATAGTTAGCATGTTTAGGTTTATGTTCTTCGCATGTTTTATGAGTTTTATGCTTAGAATATATAGTAACATGTCTAGGCCTGTGGAATAATCAAAACAAATGGGTCTTGGGCAAAGGAAAAGCGGCACATAATTTTAATTTTCCGCTGCGCACTCGCAGCCGTTTCCCAACATATATTGTGACAATAAAGGGGTATAGCACAGGCTAAGAAACAACGGTCTCATCAAAGATCCAATCATATACTTCGACGGTTTCATCTGATTCGTGAGATCATACATCGTGGCCATGTGAAGATCGAAAAGATCGCATCAGATGATAACATTACAGATCCGCTGACGAAGGCTGTATCTCAGCAAAAGTTTGAGCTATATGTACATAGTTCAGGTGTTAGATACTTGAGTGGTTGGCTATAGGCCAAGTGGGAGATTGTTGGATAATTATGATCCATAACATCATTATTTGTAAAGAACATTGTGTTTTTGTACAAATTAACTATGTGACAAAAGGAAATTGATATTTTATCATTATTGTAATTAGATTACTTAGATATATTAATGATAAAAGTCCATATGGTTAAATCAGATTAATAAGATATGAGACAGTATTAATCCATGAATGATTTAATCATTAAATATCCATAGTCGAAGTATTATCGAGACTGAACATTGATAATGCAGAATAGACTAGTATTACACTTGTGCGCGTTATGGAAGCTGAACGATATAGTTCTCATATATTTAGGTATTGGATACTTATGCAAGTGTAATAAGAGGTTCTGATAGCCGTTTGACCGGGAACAGTTCGCTTTGGATAGACCCACTCGGAATCTCATTGGTAGTATGACTATGTCTCTATGGGAATCCGAATCAGGGTAGGTGTATGTGATCTTTAACCTGGGACTTACGTCGCTATTACTTGCGACAATCAGTTTACTTTGGTATTGGTCGTCTGGAGCTTTAATAGGTTCTGTGTACGCCTGTATTAGGTTTACTGAGAATCGTAGTGTATTGGATATGATGTCAAGACGGAAGTATCACTTCAATCACATGGAGATGATGGTCACACGGGATACAGAACTAGTACTCTAAAAGTTGCAGCTATCGGGATAGTATGACTAGGTCATGACTTCCCGATTACAGAGATTAGTTACTCGGGATCCGATATATGCTTCGTACGGGGTGGACATAGAGCCAGCCCTAGGCCAAGCATGTGACATCTGATATTGGATCATATTACGCATTACATAATATTAGTATTACTACGTCTGATACAGATGATATTCCTCTGCGAATATTTCTGGAGAATTGGGTAGGCACAGTGCTTTGCTAAAAGCCAACCATATCTTGTAAATCAGTGAGAACATGGTACGGGGTACGCATGTGTTCTGATAGTCTGATAACTGTATTTACTACCAACATATCTAGGAATCTCTTGGGTCGCTTCCCAAAGATTCACCAATGATATTTGACTCAGATAGAATTAATCTAGGATTAATTATAAGAGAGAAAATTATTTTGGGATTAAATTTGTATAGAAGAGAGAAGGCGATTAATTTAGAATTAATCGATAAAATAAATTTAATAGTTAAATTGGATTTTTCTATTTAATTTATTTATTTGTGGCTAAAATAATATATCGGATATATTAATTGAAATCAGATTTCAATACGAAATTAAAATTGGATTTTAATTCGGGCGAATGAATTAATTTAGAATTAACTCGAAAGCGACTATCGTAATAATTTTGCGAGGCATAATTATTTAATTAAATTGGATTTAATTATGACGCGATGGTAAATTTATTTAATTTGAATTAAACGAACCTGATAAAATTGCCCGTGACTTTGCATGTGACTTTTTGTGTTTTGAGAACACAAAATATCTTTGACTTTGGTGGGCCCAAGTCAAGTTGTGTGTTGAGTAAGCCAACTCAAATTTTGAATTTAAATGTGGTAGGACCACATGACTTACGTCAAATGTCTAATATTGATGGAAGTAGTTGGCTTTAATTTAATGCATTCTTTTAACACACAACCACCAAGTTTTGAAAGACAACACCAACTCTCTCTTCTTCTTCCCTCTTGGCCGAACACTTCTCTTATTGGTTATGAAATTTTGCTTCAAAATTTCAACAAAGCTAGCACTTGGAGGAGTCATATGAGGTGATAGGGAAACTCACCCAATGAACAAACAACACAAACAACAAGCTTGAAGCTTCATCCAAAAAGAAATTTTGAAATTTCTCCATATACAATGTAAGTGATTCCGCCACTTTACTTGTTTATTTCAAATATAAAATCACATTTAGGATCTTGTGGCATGTCTTAGAGACTAACAGCGCAAGCATTCTGCGTCGCGACCACTAACATGCGCCAGTACTGCTAAAATACACCGGACACATGTCACAATCAGAGAAATTTGTTATCATCCGACATACGCCTATCATATGTCAACATCACACCACATCAGCTAACGTACGCTGGACATGTGTCATTATCACATGCTATCGACACTCATCATTGAAACATATTATTTCTTGCATCATGATGATGTCAGCGCTGCAACGCCGAGCCAATAATTCAGCTGCCGACACAACCGATGCCACATGACATTGATTACGCCCAAATATGACTTGCGATTATCGCAGTATAGTTGGGGTGTCGATTCCTCAGAGAGAATGTTACAACGGGACTAATTTACTCAAACAAAGGTAAGCAATAACTAAAATAAAGAAAATGATAGAATTGGTAATTGAAGTAAAAACTATAGATAAATTCGTAGAGATATCAGTAGAGAGGAAAGGCAAAGCATCGGGAATCCTTCTTGTATCAAATTTCTATATTCAATTATTGATTCCTTTTATTACACAATTGAAGGTTTCACATCCCAAACCAACAACCGGAAGATATTCAATTCTACACATATTCAAATTCTAAGGTAATTAATGATTATTTTCTCTATGTTAACAGCACACAAAAGTCATTGTTACGAGTTATCTAACGTCGATAATATACCCTCAGGCAATACTGCAGCAAAAGACCAACACGCAAAACAACTTTACCAGTCACAACTGAAATCGCAAACCACACATAGAAGAAGCATGACTGGATCTATATGGGATTTGACAAAACACAATTTCTGGGCTAAATAATCGAAGGATAATAAAGAATAACAAACATTAATTTTATTAAACGATAAAAAGTACTTAGGAAATCAAAAACATAAATAATAAAAATCAAACACAAGAATTCATCCCTAGCTTTGCCTAGGAGATTAGTTCTCCATAAAAGAAATAAAGATAGTCTAGGATTGGAGAGAAATGTCGTTCTGAATTATCGATGCTCCGCGTCTCGGCTTCTGCGCTCTGATTTCTTCTCTCCAACTATCGGCCTGCTTCTAATTTTGTTGTATTATGCGCAGCTCTCGGTCTCTGCTGGTTTTAGTTCTTTTTGTTTCTCGGCACCAGCTCTTGATTTTGTATTATGCGTAGGCTGCTCCCCCTCTTTCGTTGAAATCAGCTTTAGTTTATATATACTCACGGCAGCACATATTCACGTGCATGGCCAATAAAGTTTGAAACCTAATAGCCCATGTGAATGCATGGTCTAAGTTTGCTGCTTCTTTCTCTATTATTCCACGTGCATTATTCTTCTTTGCTTTCCTTTTTTAATTTGGTAAACTTAATTAACTCATTCTCTCTCTCTTGGCACACGGCATGCCTTATTCTTCTTTTCCTCCAAACAATTTGTCTTCTTTCTTCTTTAATGCTCTCAATTTGGTCAAAGCTTCCAATTCCTACAATAATAAAGGGAAAATTACTAAATTAACTTAAATAATAAATACTTTCTAAATTAATATAATGATAAAAATTATATAATAAAATATAATATATAGAACTAAATACCAAACAATAAACTCGAATAATTGATGTTTCAAAGTGTATTTTCATGCACTTATCACAACCTCTAATCAGCTTATTTCTAGTCCCTAGCAATTCAAGAGCAAAAATAAAATAAAAACTAAATTGAATAAATAAAAATAAATAAAATCTATATATGACACTTTCGTAGGGATCACGATTACATTTAGCGTATGCAACAAGCCTTAAACCCCTAGGTGTCCCTAGTGGACGAGTTATAGTCTCGAGAGGGCTTACAGCGACGACACCCACAAACATCATTCAAAACACATGCAAAAATAAAATAAAGTAGTCCCAATAGTTTCACATAATTTTTTTCCTCAAAGAATGTCTAGTAATGAAACCAGAGAACCTTCAAAGCACTCAACGCAACTCAAATCCAAGACATTGAATAAATCATCCAAGCCAGACTCATAGTTTGTGTGTGTGTGTAAAGGTTTATTCACAACTTGATTCCTAGGTAAGTCAACTCAATGATTTCGTTTAAAAATTGGGATCAATAGGTCAAACCAACCTAGATATCTTGATTAAGCTCTGTAGTTGCTTTTTTTTGCTCAATATGGCATGTTTTTTTTTCTTTTCTTGTCTCCTTTTTTTTTGCTTTTCTTTTGAACTTTTTCTTTTTCCTTTTTTTTTCCAACACACCTACCCTTTAAGGTATCATTTCTCCTCATGGTGGTCCTAATACTCGCCCATGGGTAGCTTCATGCTTATCGGTTATAGGTGGTTTATTTTCTTTCTTCAGAGACTTTTCTTTTATTTTCAACCATACCACACGTCATAACACAAGAAAATTAGGATAGAAATCTAAGCAAACGGTCATTCATCGATATGCAATTTCTTCAACTAGTCACTTTGCCAAATACTTAGGCTTTCACTACTAAAAACCTATAATTAAGTGCTTACGAGTCTAACATGGATAAACTACTCAAAGCATCAGATAAAAGTGCATTAAAGAACTTATCGTTTTTAAGATTTCATCCTAAAACAAACAATATCATCACTGGACTTATGTTTTAACTATCAAGGACTAAAAACAAATATTTTTTTTAAAATAAAAATGTATTTATGACAAGTATTATCATGCGCATGCATACACCCCCACACTTAAAACTTGCATTGTCCTCAATGTAAGATAAATATAAAGAAAATGATTAAGGAACAACACTACCAGGTGCAGAGTTGAACAGGTTCCTACTGGTGAGACTTTAGTTATATGGCTCTGTAGGTTGTGCTAACTCATGCATAAATACTCATCTAAACAGAAAAAATAAACATGCAATTAGCACATAATAATATAAAACTAAAATAAATAAAATAAAATAAAGTAAAATAAATGCAGATGCAAGGGTTGCCTCCCCGTTAGCGCTAAGTTTAACGTCTTCAACCAGACGTAACCACTTAAATTGTTCATGGTGGCTTCCATCTAGCGTACTGATGAAGGCATGTGACAAGATTTTTGACTAGCTATGGCAGTTTATCCATGGATCTTCCTAAGTCCGGAGAATGTTGAAATCTTGGGCTGCTCATAAGGAAAGGTTGGCTCAACCTCCCTTTTAATCTCTCAGGTATCATTTTTAATTGAGCCCTAATTTTCCTTTTCTCCTTTTTCGGTTCTTTGGGACCAGTTTCAGCTCATGAGGATTGAATTCAGGTGGTATAAAAGTTATTTCTGGCTGGACTGTTTCTAGCATGTAAGAGTAATGACACTCACCCTCACCCTGTGATTGTTTTTCAACATTTAGATCTAGAACTCTCACTGTGGGCATAATTGCTTGTGGGAAAAGTACTTTAACTTGGAAATGTGGCACTTGTTCTTCCTGAGGTGTGTTAGCACTATTATTTTTAGGGTCACCTACAGTTTTGGGAGTATCCTGCAAGCCTACCTCCTTACTGCTCCTAGTGATTATGGCATTAACACATCTTATACTGGATACCTCATGATTACCATGTGCCATGTGCTGACTTAGTGGATTAGGTTGAATCTGGGATGAGAATTTTCCTTATTTTTGCACACTCATGACATTAGTCAATTTAGAGATCTGACTCCTAATTTCCTTATGGTCTTCAGCGACCTGAGTTATCAATGACTCAAACTTTTTATTTGTTTTACTCTAGGCTTCCACAATTGCCTTCCGGACCTCTACAGTTGCTTTCTGGGCTTCTATGAATGCTTGCATAGTATCCTCTAAAGAATTCCTAGGAACGATAGATGTGTGATACTGAGGAGCACTATAACCTCTAGGTGGTGTTTGACTCGGCTGATGAGACTTTTGCTGCCAACTAAGGTTGGGATGGTTCGTCCAACTAGGATTATAGGTATCTGAGTAAGGTGTGTAAGGCTTTTGGTACGTCTCTAATGCATGGCATTGTTCCTCATATGTCCCTCTCATCTCACCATATACCGGCACTCTTGGGATTCTAGCTGGGCTACGAAATACATCATCTTGCTATCTTTGGCTATTAAGGCTCTCATATGTCTAGTTTATAGCTTAACTTGTGCCTTAAGGCTATCATCTTCCCTAAAGTGGTGTATGCTTTTGCTAGAAGAAGTGTGTGTCTTATCAATGTTATCTAAGGCATTGGGTCCAGTCCAAGTACGAGATTTCTCAGCTAGTTCATCTAAATACTCGAATGCCTCATCGGGGTCTTTCTTTATAAACTCACCATTACACATAGTCTCAACAAACTAGCGCTCTCTAGGGGTTAGACTATCATAAAAATAACTTACTAAGCGCCAACTCTCATATCCATGGTGAGGGCAACTAGCTAACATCTCCTTATACCTTTCCCATGTTTGATAAAAGGTTTCACTGTCTATCTTGGAGAAGGTGGAGATTTGTCTTTTCAAGGCATTCGTCTTATGGTGGGGAAGTATTTTTTAAAGAATGCATGTGTCATCTCACCCCATGATCCTATTGATCGCGGTCTTAGAGAATATAACCAGCTTTTAGCTCTATCTTTAAAGGTAAATGGGAATAACTTAAGTCTAATTATGTCAGTGGTTCCAAACCGGTCATGGAAAGTCGTTACAACCTCTTCAAACTCTCTAATGTGCACATAAGGATGTTCGCTCTCTAAACCGTGAAAAGTTGGGAGATGCTATATCATTTCAGGCCTAAAGTCTATATGTGGTGCATTAGGAGGAAACATGATGCATGATGATGTAGTTGTGCGAGTGGGGTGGAGGACTCTTCAAGAGTTCTCCTATGTGGTCTCTCGTATTCACTCATATTATGTGCGCTAAACACAGATGGTGTGGAAAAATGATTTTCAAATATGTTCTCAGAATCTGAGCTTTCTTCTTTAGTCCTAACAAACCTACCAAACCTATCACTACGTCTAGGCATGCTATTAAACTCAAGTAATACGGGAAACAAAAAAAAAATGCGTAATAAAAAATATAAACTAAAAACTAAAGTTGAAATAAAATAAATAAACTAAATACTAGAAATAAAAAAATAATAATAATAAATAAAATAATAAAAAAAAGGATAAGGAACGAAGTTACCGCTTTGTTGGTGACTAAGTAAACCTACTCATTTTGCTTGTAAACCGTCTCCCCGGCAACGGCGCAAAATTTTGATTACGCCCAAATATGACTTGCGGTTATCACAGTATAGTTGGGGTGTCGATTCCTCAGAGAGAAGGTTACAACAGAACTAATTTACTCAAACAAAATGTAAGCAATAACTAAAATAAAGAAAACGATAGAATTGGTAATTAAAGTAGAAACTATAGATAAATTCGTAGAGATATCAGTAGAGAGGTATGGCAAAGCATCGAGAATCCTTCTTGCATCAAATTCCTATATTCAATTATTGATTCCTTTTATTACACAATTGAAGGTTTCACATCTCAAACCAACAACCGGAAGATATTCAATTCTACACATATTCAAATTCTAAGGTAATTAATGATTATTTTCTCTATGTTAACGTCACACAAAAGTCATTGTTACGAGTTATCTAACGTCGATAATATACCCTGAAGCAATATTGCAGCAAAAGACCAACACGCAAAATAACTTTACCAGTCACAACTGAAATCGCAAACCACACATAGAAGAAGCATGACTGGATCTATATAGGATTTGACAAAACATAATTTCCGGGCTAAATAATCGAAGGATAATAAAGAATAACAAACATTAATTTTATTAAACGATAAAAAGTACTTAGGAAATCAAAAACATAAATAATAAAAATCAAACACAAGAATTCATCCCTAACTTTGCCTAGGAGATTAGTTCTCCATAAAAGAAATAAAGATAGCCTGGGATTGGAGAGACATGTCGTTCTGAATTATTGCTGCTCCGCATCTCGGCTTCTGCGCTCTGATTTCTTCTCTCCAACTCTCGGCCTGCTTCTAATTTTGTTGTATTATGCGCAGCTCTCGGCCTCTGCTGGTTTTAGTTCTTTTTGTTTCTCGGCAGCAACTCTTGATTTTGTATTATGCCCAGGCTGCTCCCCCTCTTTCGCTGAAACCGGCTTTAGTTTATATATATTCACGGTAGCACATATTCACTTGCATGGCCAACAAAGTTTGAAACCTAATAGCCCACGTGAATGCATGGTCCAAGTTTGCTACTTCTTTCTCTCTTCTTCCACATGCATTATTCTTCTTTGCTTTCCTTTTTTAAGTTGGTAAACTTAATTAACTCAGTCTCTCTCTCTTGGCCCACTCCATGCCTTATTCTTTTTTTCCTCCAAGCAATTTGTCTTCTTTCTTTTGTAAACAAGCTTGGCCCACGTGTGCTTTTCCAATTCAATTTCAAATAGTCAACAAGTTTCTTCTTTAATGCTCTCAATTTGGTCAAAGCTTCCAATTCCTATAAAGGGAAAATTACTAAATTAACTTAAATAATAAATACTTTCTAAATTAATATAATGATAAAAATTATATAATAAAATATGATATATAGAACTAAATATCGAACAATAAAATAGAATAAGTGATGTTTCAAAGTGCAGTAATCATCTCCGCAAAGCCCGTGCCACGCGTCCAAAATCGACGGCGCGTAACGACGTGTAAGGTTGTATGCGTCGCGATGTGTGGAACCATGACTTGCCTATAAATTCAGGCCGATTTCATTTCAAAAATTCATACCTTCCTAGAGTTCTTAATATGGGACTAAGGATTGTATCTTGTTTGTTTAAGATTTTGTAATTTTATTTATGTATTTTTATTTTTAGTAGTAGTACTACTTTCCTAAGGATGAGTGCTCCAACAAAATAATTCAGTGACTCCGAGATGAACTGTGATTTCTACTGCAAGTTCTCCAGCAAAATAAATCAAAGAAATGAAATAAATTATCAACAAATAGAAATATCAGCCAATTTAATTACTAGCGACAATGGAAAGGAAGAGTGACCGGTGCGTAATCACACGTGTATAACGCAAGCGCACGTATCGTTCAAGTAGTATAAAAATAACGATCCCACGAGGACTTAATTCATATTGTTGTTATTAATTATTGATACTATTTTTTTACAAGTATCTAATTAATGGAGAAGATAATGATTGTTTTTGGTTGGTTGAATGTGGATTTCCTTAAATAAAATAAATAAAAGAAAATACTAAGAAAAATAAATAAAAGACTCAAAGATCTAGGGTTGTGATTCCACACAATATTATCCTAAAGATGAATTGATTCTCTTATATATATATATATAGGTAATAAGTCAGTTTGCTAACCTGGAACACGAAGATATGCAAAAGCCTCTGTCGATGGTCATACGCAAATACCCAAATAACCCAATTAATAATATGTCTATGTCAACCAAGTTACCTAAATTCATTAAGTTCAAGTTCCAAAAGTGGCTACCCTCGCCGACAGGTATATGTCTATCATGTAAGGAAATCTATTAAAGGGTTATATATCCTCAAGGAAGATCGTGGGCTATTGAATCTAAGGATGAAACCTAAAATCCATTCGTCAAGTTCATTTTAAGTTTACCAAATCAATCTTAGTAATGGCCAATTAACAAGAAGCATTAAACTTAAGACTCAATAAACAAACTAAAGAATTGTCCATAAAAAGAAAATAAATTATTAAGTGTGTGGATATTGTGTTTCATCATTTCCCTAGAATAAAAATAAAATACTAGGGGTTGGGGATCCACCTTTACTATTACTAATTTAAAAATCTCTTTTACTATAATATAGAATTTATCAATGATATTACCAACCAGTCATATATACGATATCTTCATTAAGTCAGATTTTAATTAAGTCCGACCGACCATAAAGGCGGTATCATTATTTGTCCATAAACCAGCCATATAGGCGGTAATCATCTGCCACATAAAGACCGACCATATAGGCGGTGTCACATTATGTCAAATAAATAAAACCAGCCATTAAGGCTGTATAACCTTTTATGTTAAATTATAATTTCCATATTATAATTAAGGGAGATTAATCTAAACTAAAATAATAAAAGCTTCACCCTTCCCTCAACGGAAAATTAACTACAAAACATAAAAGAAAATAAACTACTACTATTACTGAAAATAAAAATGCATAAATTAAATTATGAAAATAAATACAAACAAGATGCAATCCTTAAATTCCTTACAAAAACCTAAGGAAAGCATGAGAATTACAAATGAAATGGCTTGGTATTTATAGGAAAATCTAAAGGCTTCCACCAATTTCTCCACCAATTGCTCCACCAAATACTCCACCAAACACTCCACAAAATCCTCCACCAAATACTCCACCAAACATGCCACAAGACACTCCAAAAAACACTCCACCAAATATGCAAGCATGTTTTGTGGAATTTTGACAATTGTAAATTGTAAATTGTCATTTTCCAATTTTTTTTATTTTTTTGATAATGACTTTAGTAATTACACAAAATACATTCGATTATTCGTTAATTTCAGACTGGAAAACTACAGAATTCGAAACTATGTAAAATTTCAAAGTTGTAGATCTTTGAGACTTCTTTAATCTACAACTTGAATCAGCTCAATTGGATATCAGATGAAAAAGTTATGGCCAAAATATCAAACTTGCGCAAAATTGGAATTTAGGATTGCACTTCGTGACACGTACAATAAATTTTCGTTTTTGACCTTTTTTTGCTCCAGATTTCATCGTTTTATCCCCAAGTTGATTCCATTAAGTCCCGATATTATTTTTATATGTAAAATAAATAAAAACACATCAAAAGGTTCATAAAACTCGAGAAACTATACAAAATATTAGGTTAAATGAATGAGAAATAGTGATATAATTACCACTCATCACACCCCCAAACCTAACATTTTGCTAGTCCTCGAGCAAAACAATAAAATAAAATACAATAAATCATTAAACTAACCCACTTTCGTAGAGATCACGATTGCATTTAGCGTATGCAACAAGCCTTTAAACCCCTAGGTATCCATAGTGGACGAGTTGTAGTCTCGTGAGGGCTTGCAGCAACGATACCCACAAACGTTTGATAAAAGTAAAAAGATAATAAAACTAATGCACACAAAAGCAAAAAGACAAGAGAAAATAGAATAAAAAAGTTAGTGACTAAACATGTGAAACTTCTTATCCAAGTCAATAATTATTTTGTTTCTTTCTAAATTACCGAATAAGTAAATTCTCCGATTATTTTTACCATTCTCCATATACACAGCCAACAAAATATTAATCAACTCATTTTTCCCACAATAGTCACAAGTGCAGTTGAGAAGAGTATAATATTTTTGTCCTAAAGTTTTATCAGAATTCACATATTTTTGTAGCAATGGAATAATTTTTTTTGATTTTTTGATTTTTTTTATTTATATACAATATCTTCCATCTATGTAGTGAGCTTTAGTTCGGTGGCTCCCAAACCAGTTGGCTTTAGGACACCATGTGTTAAGACACCCATACGTGCTTAATTACTCAGACTTCATATATATATATTTTTTGCAACATCTTCGATCCATGTAGCGAGCTTTGGGCCGATGGCTCCCAAACCAGTTGGTTTTATGGCACTAGGTGTTAAAACACACCTACGAACTTAATAACTCGGATCTCAGATTTTTTTGCACACTTTTTTTTCTTTTTTTTCTTTTTCTATTTTTTTTTACTCCATTGCCATTTATAGATGCTTCCTCCAATTAAACTAGAGCACTGAATATTACAAACTTTTCAATTATAGCTCATGTCCATATGTTACCATGCATGTTGATAATACCTGCCAACTGAGCATATGAATATTCATTTTAGTCAGTTTTATGGAGAATTCACAAATTAAATAATTCAAAAGGAAATAAAAAATAATAATTTGTTTCGAAAATGGGTTCGAGATACGTATCAATAGTGGAAACTCCTTACACAGCTATCTCTCACCAATTTCACCTGATTAATCAAGTTAAAAACAAAAACACAAAAAAAAAAATTTAATTTTTTGTAAAAATTTTCAATTTTTTTGTATTTTTCGAAAAAAATTTGGACTAAAAATAACACAATAAAAACAAGATACTATTAACTATTCCCCCATAAACCTAAATGAGACATTGTCCCCAATGTCTGAAAAAGTAGAAGATGAGTTTAGAAGATAATACCTGGTTAGCTGAAATTCTACGAAAAATTACCGATTAAGATCTATGTCCAATTTATGCTTTTTTCCACGATCGCTATCTGACCAGTTTAACTTGTAAAGAATGAGGTAGATTTTTGGTTTAAAGGCTAGGATTTGGTCAATTAATTCTTCAGCCTTTGTTGCAGCCAGGAAAATATCTTGTATTGATTTGTGACGAACTCATGTCTTTTGGCTTCCGCAAGAAATACAAACAGAAAATCGAAAAATTGATCAATGTTAAGTAATCCAATGGGCTTCCGATGAATGTTCAAGTGCGCCCATGATGCCACCGTGAATATCTCTTCAAATGTTCTTAGCCCACCTGGTAAAGAAATAAAAACATCAGCAGTTTTGACCATTTCAAGGAGTTGTTCAGACATACCCGAGACAATGCGTTCATCTCCATTTATTTTTCCGATTATATGTTCGTCCGCCAAAGTTTTTGGAATGATTCCCAAAACGTGACTGCCACCCTCCTGAACGGCTTTTGAAATGCTTCCCATCAATCCAAGATTTATACCGCCATATACTAGGTGCATATTTCGTTCTGCTATAACTCTCCCAAATTCCTTTGCAGCCTCAACGAATTCTGGTTTATTTCTAGAGTTAGATCCACAAAACACACAGATTTTAATGACTCGTTGTTGTGAAGTTGCTTCCATTTTCTCTCTCTTATTTGGATGTTTATCTGAATGACGAGTTGAATTTATAGATCCTGAAAATGGTGAGTAAAAATAGCACTAGTACCTATCAAATGACAATGAACGTTAAAATAAATTGCGAAAGTCAAAAAATATAGATCTTGTCGGTGAAAATAAAAGCAAATAACAAAATAAAAGCAAATCAAAATAATTATTAAGGCAGCAGAATTGTGTACGCAATCCGCTACTCGCTTGGTATAAATCTATTATGATGCGTCTCAATAATTCATTCATTACTCAGCCATCACTAATGAATTAGCTTTCATCTTTGTGATTGCCAAACACCATTCCTCTTATCTTGTTTTACCTTAAATGCTCTGTTTGTGTTTTTCCCTGAAAATATCACACAAAATTAAAAATTCTACAACATGTATACACAAAATATAAAAATAGACATTAAAACAAATTGCATGGGTTGCCTCCCTGCTAGGGCTAAATTTTTCATCTTCAGCCAGACGTGAGTGAAATCCATCTGTTATTGTAGGTTTCAACGTGGTTTTGGATGTCCGATTAAAGACAATCCAATGAGCATTGCTTTTGAAGGGTCTCTTCCAACGGTAAAGTGGCAAAAAGAATTTTGTCTCATTCAGTGCTTGTGCCACCTTTTTAATCTTTGTCACTCCAGTGGTTCCTAAAAAGAAAGAAAGAAAATCAGAAGGTCTCGTATAGTGCTTGACTTGGAATGGGAGTTCCATTCTGTCAAGATTCTGGGTGATATCTTTGATTTGTACTCCCCAAAACAGTGATGTTTCTTTTGAATGTCCAAGATCTTTAATATGGTCAGACTTTTGCTCCTCCATTTTCTCTATTTCTTGCTCCACCTTTTCTTCACATATGTATTTTAAAATTTCCTCATTCAGCTCTTCATCTGTCATATGTGAAATGCATGCTCCATAAGTGTCAACCTGAGGATGTAAATAGATGTCTGATTTTAGGTCTTCATCCTCTGATATGACTGACTCAGGTAGATCTTCTTCAAACACTTGTGCAATAAAATCTCCAAGATCTTCATTTTGAGAATAGAGAATTTTGTCCTCAGTTTTTGTTGGTACAAACAGCTCCACTTCATCATCCTCGTCAGAGTCCAAATAATAAAAATCAAATAGATACTTTGTTGGTTTGGGCTCCTAAATTGATACCTCTTATTCTTGATACTGCTCAGGCTCGTCCTCTGTTATGATGTCGTGATGAATCTCAGGATATCGAAGGCTTCTTCAATATTATTTGAATTTGCTCTGTGAGATATGTGATTCAGGTTATTTGTTAATTGTCTAACTTGATCTGTCATTCTCTGTATGGATTTCGTTTGACTCTGAAATTGTGCATCAATTTGAGCTTCTCGTTCCTTGAACCAATCTTTGAACATGCCAATCAACTGATATTCCTCTGATGATTCTTGTTCTTGATGAAAATTGTAGGTGGATGGTGGATAAGATGGATAATAAGGTTCAGTGAAATATGCTGGTTCTTCGTACCGTGAATGATTCTGATAATTCTGTCATTCTGAAAGGTATATACATTGATCACTCGGGTGGTTACCATCACAAATTACACATCTCCCTATTGCGTTCTATTGAGAAAATGTAGTATTGCTTGGTTCTGGCATCCAGTGATAGTTGTTGGGCTAGACAACAGGCCTCACAAAACCGGACTGTTGCTCCCTAAATTGGGGTGTATCTTCTTCTAGTAAAGCTCGTAATCTTTCTATCTCCCAATAATGTTCCATTTTTCAACCACCTGAAAAATAAAAGAAAGAAATAAAAATTACAAATAAAAATAAAGAAAATTATATACAAGTAAATTAGATAGCTTCAAAATTAATAACTCAAGAAAAATAAGTCCCCAGCAACGGCACCAAAAATATGACCGGTGTGTAATCACACGTGTATAACATAAACGCACGAATCGTTCAAGTAGTAAAAAAATATCGATCCCTTGAGGACTTAATTCCTACAGTTGTTATTAATTATTGATACTATTTATTTACAAGTATCTAATTAATGGAGAAGAGAATGATTGATTTTGGTTGGTTGAATGTGGATTTCCTTAAATAAAATAAATAAAAGAAAATAATAAGAAAAATAAATAAAAGACACAAAGATCTAAGGTTGTGATTCCACACAATATTATCCTAAAGATGAATTGATTCTCTTATATATATATGTAATAAATCAGTTTACTAACCTGAAACACGAAGATATGCAAAAGCCTATGTCGATGGTCAGACGCAAATACTCAAATAACTCAATTAATCATATGTCTATGTCAACCAAGTTACCTGAATTCATTAAGTTCAAGTTCCAAAAGTGGCTACCCCACCCAATAGGTATATGTCTATCCTGTAAGGAAATCTATTAAAGGGTTATCTATTCTCAAGAAAGATCGTGGGCTATTGAATCTAAGGCTAAAACCTAAAATCCATTCGTCAAGTTCATTTTAAGTTTACCAAATAATCTTATTAATGGCCAATTAATAAGAAGCATTAAGCTTAAGACTCAATAAACAAACTAAAGAATTGTCCATAAAAAGAAAATCAATTATTAAGTGTGTGAATATTGTGTTTCATCACTTCCCTAAAATAAAAATAAAATGTTGGGGGTTGGGGATCCACATTTACTATTACTAATTTAGAAATCTCTCTTACTATAATATAGAATTTATCAGTGATATTACCAACCAGCCATATATGCGATATCCTCATTAAGTCATATTTTAATTAAGTCCGACCGACCATAAATGTGGTATCATTATTTGTCCATAAACCAGCCATATAGGCGGTAATCATCTGTCACATAAAGACCGACCATATAGGCGGTGTCACATTATGTCAAATAAATAAAACCAGCCATTAAGGCAGTATAACCTTTTATGTTAAATTATAATTTCCATATTATAATTAAGGGAGATTAATCTAAACTAAAATAATAAAAGCTTCATCATTCCCTCAGCGGAAAATTAACTACAAAACATAAAAGAAAATAAACTACTACTATTACTGAAAATAAAAATGCATAAATTAAATTTTGAAAATAAATACAAACAATATACAATCCTTAAATTCCTTACAAAAACCTAAGGAAAGCATGAGAATTACAAATGAAATGGCTTGGTATTTATAGGAAAATCTAAAGGCTTCCACCAATTTCTCCACCAATTGCTCCACCAAATACTCCACCAAACACTCCACAAAATCCTCCACCAAATACTCCACCAAACATGCCACAAGACACTCCACAAAATACTCCACCAAACTTGCAATCATATTATGTGGAAGTTTGACAATTGTAAATTGTCATTTTCCATTTTTTTTTTATTTTTTTGATAATGACTTTAGTAATTATACAAAACACATTGGATTATTCGTTAATTTCGGTCTAGTAAACTTCGGAATACGAAAATATTTAAAATTTCAAAGTTGTAGATCTTTGAGTCTTCGTTAATCTGAAACTGGAATCAGCTCAATCGGATATCGGATGAAAAAGTTATGGCCAAAATACCAAACTTGGGAAAAATTAGAATTTAGTACTGCACTTCGTGACGCTACAGTAAATTTTCATTTTTGACTTTTTTTGCTCCGGATTTCATCGTTTTAGCCCCGAGTTGATTCCATTAAGTCCCAATATTATTTTTATATGCAAAATAAACAAAAACACATCAAAACATTCATAAAACATGAGAAACTATATAAAATATTAGGTTAAATGAATGAGAAATAGTGATATAATTACCACTCATCAAAAAGAGCATTAGTTGGCAAGGGAACAATACTACTTCAATTATATGTTGTTAAAGGTGCCACTAAAGTAACGTTTGAGTGGATTTTTCAATCAACCGCTTGCGCACCTGGGCAACAACTTAGGTATTGTAAATTATAATTTATTATATATTAAATAAAATTATACATATTTGATTAATCAACCCACTAAGATGACGGGTTTTGACAGGTTCAATTATCAAAATGCCTTATCCTCCCTACCGTCTTTAACGGTAAATTTAAATCCTATTGGGTAACATTTGAAAATAATTAAATAAAGGATCATTTATATTTTATTATTAAATTTATGATAAAATTATAATTAAATGTCAGTAAATTTAATAATATTATATTTTACTATTAAACATATGATAAAATAATATTCTACTACCAAAGTTATATAAAATTTAATATTTTATTACTTTTCTGTTTTTCGTTGACCATTAATTAACCGTCGGTTGACTTAGTTGATCTTAATATTAAAATGTAACGATCAATTAAAATTTTGACTGAAAAATAATAAAATAATATTTTGTTAAGCATTTAATAGTAAATTTAATATTTTAAAATTCGTAATATCCAATTATTATTTTATCATAAATTTAATAATAAAATTTAAATAATCCTTAAATAAATTATAGTTGTATTCAATAAAACTTCCACGTATATTTATTAGCAGGTACCATATGACATCACCCAAAATACCAAAAGTGTGTTGCTAATTTTTTTTTTTTAATGTTCTTTTTATTTTTGTTTATTTATTTATTTTACTTGGCGTTTTGTCTGCCGTTGGCTAAGCATAGTTTTTTTTTTTTTTTTTTGGGTAATCGGAATATTCAAACTAGTTTACATGCATCGAGAATAGATTTAAAGCTATACATATCCAATTATTTGACATACAAATAATAAAATATTATTTTACCATAATTTTAATATTATATGTACCCAATTATTATAAAATATCTTTATTAGATATATTTATATCTCATATCATAAAAAAAACATAATCTTATCTCCTAATTTCAAATATTTAATTATTATATTATTATAATCATTTTATAACCCCCTTTTTTTTTTTCCTCAAATGTAACAAATTTACCAATTGCTTAATTATATATTCGATTTTAATTATATTTTTCATATATTTAACTTTAAATTTATAATAATTATTGATAAACACTAAAAAGTATACATTTATAAAAAAGAAAATTAATCATTTTACAATTATAGTTTCATTAATCCTCTTAATTTAGCACATTTGTGAAATAATAATTAAATTTATGTTTTATATATTTTTATTGTGATTTTTATCTCTTATATATGTAAAATAATATTTTGCATGCATAACTATAAAAATGAACGTGACATTTGGATTTTGGAGGTCAGAAACTTGAAAGAACGTTTTAACAGTATATAATTTCGGAAATTCCAATTTTGCACCGTTTTTATAATTTGGCCATAACTTTTTACTTCGATATAGGATTGAGACAATTTTAGTTCCAAATGAAAGAAGACTCAAATATTTACAACTTTGTTATTTACAATATTTTCTAATTTTGAGGCTTTCAAGATCGAAATGGTGAAGAAATCAATTTTTGATTTTTTTTTAAAAAAAATACTAACTAACTAAACTGATCCGGTCTGATTAACGGATTTTAACCGATTTTCAAAATTTCTTTACAGATAAATTTTTATCCATTAACCGGATCGGACTCACAATCGATTCCCAATTCGACGGACGATCCGGTCTATTTTTGAAAACCCTCTATCTTTTCTTCCTCAACTCTCACGGGAGGTAAAGGTATTTGCAGATGCATTATCAAATCCAATTATTAAAAAAATTTCTACTAAACCATATTCATCAAAAATTACCTTCATCATTCTATAAATATTTTGTGCAGTATGTTGGTCATCAAAAACTCTAAATGCAATAAGTCGTTTTTGCATGGTAAATGATGCATCAATCCAATGACAAGTCACACCCATGTATGTATTAGTCCATCTAAGAACAAGCCTATGATCATTTAAGCATAAAATTGTGTGAATAAACTATGTAAGATTGCGGAAAAATACTTATATAGATCAGCAAAGTAGGATGTAGAGATAACAAAAAATTTCAAACTTTGTGTAGTGCTCCAAGCTCCTCTTTGTATGAATTGTTTAGCTCCAAGCTTGAACTTAGAATTCCAAACTCTTGGATAGGTTTCCCTAACACCTTTGAATGACCCATTTTGTGTAGTAGCACTTAACCGGTGCGTAATCACACGTGTATAACGCAAGCGCACATATCTTTAAAGTAGTATAAAAAGTATCGATCCCATGAGGACTTAATACCTAATCTATTAATTTTATGAGGTCAAATGATTACTAGTATCTAACAGGTTGATTAATTGATTTGAAATGGTGATGATTTTGAATTTAAAAACAAGTAAATAAAATTGCGCGAAAGTAGGTTTAAGAAAATTCAATATTAGGAAACTATATAGGGTTGTGAATCTTTCTAATATCTTTAAAAAGATGAAGTGGTTATTTCATGTTTGTGTAATAAATCGGTTTACTAACCTGGAACACTAAATTATGCGAAAGCCTCTGTCGATGGTCAGACGCAAATACCCAGTATAACCCAATTGAATCATATGTCTATGTCAACCAAATTACCTGGATTCATTAAGTTTAAGTTCCAATTATGGCTACCCCCGCCCGACAGGTATATGTCTATCCTGTAAGGAAATCTATTAAAGGTTTATCTATCCTCAAGGAAGATCGTGGGCTATTAAGTCTAAGGCTGAAACCTAAAATTCCTTTGTCAAGTTTATTTTAGATTTACCAGATCAATCTTATTAGTGGCCAATTAACAAGACGCATTAAGCTTAAGACTTAATAAGTAAATCTTTAAATTACCCAAACTATAAAATAACCCTTTATAAACCGGTGATATTAGAATTCATCAAAACCTCAGATAACTAACTTAGTTACGACACATAACTAGGGCTAGTAAAAACTTAAATAAAATAAAAGACATAAAGTAAAATGCTGAAAAGTAAATTGCTGAAAAGTAAATGACGGAAAGTAAATGCTGAAATTAAATACTGAAAATTAAATGCTGAAAAGTAAATGCTGAAAGTAAATTACTGAAAAGTAAATGCTGAAAGTAAATTGCTGAAAGTAAATTGCTGAAAAGTAAATGCTGAAAGTAAATTGCTGAAAAGTAAATAAAGTAAAAGTACAATAAAAGAAAATGCTGAGGTAAAAGGATCCACTTTTATTACTTCTATTTTAGATATCTCCATTAATATAATATATTAACTTTGCATGATAATTACCAACCAGTCATATAGGCGGTATCCAGATTAAGTCAAATTAATAATTAATTACCAACCGACCAATCAGGCGGTATCCAGTTTAGTCAGGTTAAAACCAATTTAAATAATTACCAACCGACTAATATGGCGGTATCCTCGTTAGTCAGGTTTTAACTAGTTTATATATTATAATTAAGGGAGATTAATCTAAATATTAGTAATAAAAGTTTTACCTTTTACCCCAGCAAAGGGGAGTTACCTCATCATTACTGAAAAGTAAAAATTGTAAATTAAAGAAAGAAAAGTACTGTGCGTAAAAGTAAATTGCGGAAAGTAAAAACTGAAAAGTAAAGAAAATAAAGTGCAAAAGCGGAAAATAATTACTGAAAGCTATAAATAAACAAACAAGATACAATCTTCTTAGTATTCTTAAGGAATTCCTTAGAAGAAAGTATGAATTTACAAATGAAATAGCTTGTTATTTATAGGCAAAATTTTACCTCCATCAAATCATCTACCAAATCCATTATTAATTGCTCCACTAATTGCTTCACTAATTGCTCCACCAAATCCATTATTAATTACTCCACTAATTGCTTATCATGTTTGGTGGTGATTTGATAATTTTTATTA
Source organism: Zanthoxylum bungeanum (assembly GCA_019454045.1). NCBI lineage: Eukaryota > Viridiplantae > Streptophyta > Magnoliopsida > Sapindales > Rutaceae > Zanthoxylum > Zanthoxylum bungeanum. The sequence goes on along the minus strand of SKCR01032777.1, from coordinate 124,893 downwards.
TTTATTTATTAATTTATTTTTTTCTTTGAAAATGATTGAAAATGACTTTAATAATTACACACAACACACTTCTGGCTGGTTCATCAATTTCGGGCATGAAATCTTCAGAATTCTAAATTATTTTGTCTTTCAAAGTTGTAGATCTTTGAGTCTTCTTTAATCTGGAACTTGAATCAGCTCAATCCGATATCAGAGTAAAAAGTTATGCCCAAAATACGACAGATGCACAAAATTTTAATTTCCAAAACTGCACTTCGTTAAAATGCCATTTCAAGTTTCCAATCTCCAAAATTAATATGTCAAGTCCAATTTTTACCCTTATTTGACCCACATTTCGTCCTAAATGATTTCATTGTATCCCAATATTATTTTATCTGCAAAATAAACTAAAACACATCAAAACGTTTATCAAACCTGAGAAACTAAACAAAATATTAAGTAAAAGGGGCAGTAAATATTGATATATTTTCAGCTCATCACCCATGAGATCCTTGGATATGTTGGCATTAAATCCGGTCGTCAGACTATCCGAACACGTGCGTACCCCGTACCACGTTCTTACCGATTTACAAGATATGGTTGGCAATGATGTGATCCAGAATGAGCTCTGTTTGTTGGGCCAAGTTAACTTGAAGTTGTGGCTGATTGCATGGCTTGGTCCAAATTGGTGTATTTGGGCCATTTTGGTGGATTTGGAAGATTCCTTGGGTTCTGGAGTTTGGTCCATGCATGAGACATTATGTGAAGGCTTTATTATGTCTAAAGCAATATTGGAATGGGTCTAGGACGTGCATGGGCTGCCTTGATTGAATTTGGGCTTTATTTCCGAATGGTGCATTAGCAGTGGCGGGATTTACGCAGTCTTCGTATTTTGGACGTAACTTTCTCGTCTGATGTCCGATTTTGGTGATTCAAGTTGCATTGGAAAGAGAACTCGTAGCTCTACAACTTTTACGTTTTCATCAAAGTCCAGTTCAGATTCCTTCATGGTCTAAATGAGGACGCAATGTATCCCTATAGTTTTTATATTTTATATCTTTTTTTAAGTTATGTGTTGTTTAAGTGTTGGGCTGAACATTAATTAAATTAAAAAGCCCATTGACGAAATTTTCAAGTATTTTATTAGGGTTTTATTATATTTTGGTAGAATTAGGGTTAGCCACCTATTTAAAGGGGCATATTCATTGTAATGGATAATTAACCAATAATATATCTTTTTACAAAATAAATTGACTTGTGTCATCTTGAGGGAGTGGATTCTTCCTTGGTTTTACGGAACAAAAGCTTATCAACGTGTGGCAAGCGTTGTGGCGCTGTATCGCTGTTCAGGATTCTCCAAAGAAATAAAGAAAGGTTTTTAAGGGCAATGTTCCTTAAGGGTTGGACTTGATCTTGGAAGGATTTTGTTCTTACAAAATCAAGATTCGCGGTTCTTGGGGCTTAGAACACGTGGAGAGGTTTGCTTGGCTTTGTTCCAGGCAGGTTTCTATCATTACTCAAAGGACCCAAGCCCTAACTCTGCCCCCAAAAGCTAGCTCGAAGGGAGAGGTTTGACCCTGGCCTTATAAACCAGCCCAGGAGACACTCAGCGACCGATGTGGGACGCATCATCCCCACCCCCTTGAGAACCGACTGCCTCAGTCGGCGGTCTGACGACCCCCAAGAGACACCGGCACTTCACACCGAGTGGTGGCTCTGATACCAAATGATGTGATCCAGAATGAGCTCTGTTTGTTGGGCCAAGTTAACTTGAAGTTGTGGCTGATTGCATGGCTTGGTCAAATTGGTGTATTTGGGCCATTTTGGTGGATTTGGAAGATTCCTTGGGTTCTGGAGTTTGGTCCATGCATGAGACATTATAACTCTGCCCCAAAAGCTAGCTCGAAGGGAGAGGTTTGACCCTGGCCTTATAAACCAGCCCAGGAGACACTCAGCGACCGATGTGGGACGCATCATCCCCACCCCCTTGAGAACCGACTGCCTCAGTCGGCGGTCTGACGACCCCCAAGAGACACCGGCACTTCACACCGAGTGGTGGCTCTGATACCAAATGATGTGATCCAGAATGAGCTCTGTTTGTTGGGCCAAGTTAACTTGAAGTTGTGGCTGATTGCATGGCTTGGTCAAATTGGTGTATTTGGGCCATTTTGGTGGATTTGGAAGATTCCTTGGGTTCTGGAGTTTGGTCCATGCATGAGACATTATGTGAAGGCTTTATTATGTCTAAAGCAATATTGGAATGGGTCTAGGACGTGCATGGGCTGCCTTGATTGAATTTGGGCTTTATTTCCGAATGGTGCATTAGCAGTGGCGGGATTTACGCAGTCTTCGTATTTTGGACGTAACTTTCTCGTCTGATGTCCGATTTTGGTGATTCAAGTTGCATTGGAAAGAGAACTCGTAGCTCTACAACTTTTACGTTTTCATCAAAGTCCAGTTCAGATTCCTTCATGGTCTAAATGAGGACGCAATGTATCCCTATAGTTTTTATATTTTATATCTTTTTTTAAGTTATGTGTTGTTTAAGTGTTGGGCTGACATTAATTAAATTAAAAAGCCCATTGACGAAATTTTCAAGTATTTTATTAGGGTTTTATTATATTTTGGTAAATTAGGGGTTAGCCACCTATTAAAGGGGCATTATTCATTGTAATGGATAATTAACCAATAATATATCTTTTTACAAAATAAATTGACTTGTGTCATCTTGAGGGAGTGGATTCTTCCTTGGTTTTACGGAACAAAAGCTTATCAACGTGTGGCAAGCGTTGTGGCGCTGTATCGCTGTTCAGGATTCTCCAAAGAAATAAAGAAAGGTTTTTAAGGGCAATGTTCCTTAAGGGTTGGACTTGATCTTGGAAGGATTTTGTTCTTACAAAATCAAGATTCGCGGTTCTTGGGGCTTAGAACACGTGGAGAGGTTTGCTTGGCTTTGTTCCAGGCAGGTTTCTATCATTTGGTATCAGAGCCACCACTCGGTGTGAAGTGCCGGTGTCTCTTGGGGGTCGTCAGACCGCCGACTGAGGCAGTCGGTTCTCAAGGGGGTGGGGATGATGCGTCCCACATCGGTCGCTGAGTGTCTCCTGGGCTGGTTTATAAGGCCAGGGTCAAACCTCTCCCTTCGAGCTAGCTTTTGGGGCAGAGTTAGGGCTTGGGTCCTTTGAGTAATGATAGAAACCTGCCTGGAACAAAGCCAAGCAAACCTCTCCACGTGTTCTAAGCCCCAAGAACCGCGAATCTTGATTTTGTAAGAACAAAATCCTTCCAAGATCAAGTCCAACCCTTAAGGAACATTGCCCTTAAAAACCTTTCTTTATTTCTTTGGAGAATCCTGAACAGCGATACAGCGCCACAACGCTTGCCACACGTTGATAAGCTTTTGTTCCGTAAAACCAAGGAAGAATCCACTCCCTCAAGATGACACAAGTCAATTTATTTTGTAAAAAGATATATTATTGGTTAATTATCCATTACAATGAATAATGCCCCTTTAAATAGGTGGCTAACCCTAATTCTACCAAAATATAATAAAACCCTAATAAAATACTTGAAAATTTCGTCAATGGGCTTTTTAATTTAATTAATGTTCAGCCCAACACTTAAACAACACATAACTTAAAAAAAGATATAAAATATAAAAACTATAGGGATACATTGCGTCCTCATTTAGACCATGAAGGAATCTGAACTGGACTTTGATGAAAACGTAAAAGTTGTAGAGCTACGAGTTCTCTTTCCAATGCAACTTGAATCACCAAAATCGGACATCAGACGAGAAAGTTACGTCCAAAATACGAAGACTGCGTAAATCCCGCCACTGCTAATGCACCATTCGGAAATAAAGCCCAAATTCAATCAAGGCAGCCCATGCACGTCCTAGACCCATTCCAATATTGCTTTAGACATAATAAAGCCTTCACATAATGTCTCATGCATGGACCAAACTCCAGAACCCAAGGAATCTTCCAAATCCACCAAAATGGCCCAAATACACAATTTGACCAAGCCATGCAATCAGCCACAACTTCAAGTTAACTTGGCCCAACAAACAGAGCTCATTCTGGATCACATCATTTGGTATCAGAGCCACCACTCGGTGTGAAGTGCCGGTGTCTCTTGGGGGTCGTCAGACCGCCGACTGAGGCAGTCGGTTCTCAAGGGGGTGGGGATGATGCGTCCCACATCGGTCGCTGAGTGTCTCCTGGGCTGGTTTATAAGGCCAGGGTCAAACCTCTCCCTTCGAGCTAGCTTTTGGGGCAGAGTTATAATGTCTCATGCATGGACCAACTCCAGAACCCAAGGAATCTTCCAAATCCACCAAAATGGCCCAAATACACCAATTTGACCAAGCCATGCAATCAGCCACAACTTCAAGTTAACTTGGCCCAACAAACAGAGCTCATTCTGGATCACATCATTTGGTATCAGAGCCACCACTCGGTGTGAAGTGCCGGTGTCTCTTGGGGGTCGTCAGACCGCCGACTGAGGCAGTCGGTTCTCAAGGGGGTGGGGATGATGCGTCCCACATCGGTCGCTGAGTGTCTCCTGGGCTGGTTTATAAGGCCAGGGTCAAACCTCTCCCTTCGAGCTAGCTTTTGGGGCAGAGTTAGGGCTTGGGTCCTTTGAGTAATGATAGAAACCTGCCTGGAACAAAGCCAAGCAAACCTCTCCACGTGTTCTAAGCCCCAAGAACCGCGAATCTTGATTTTGTAAGAACAAAATCCTTCCAAGATCAAGTCCAACCCTTAAGGAACATTGCCCTTAAAAACCTTTCTTTATTTCTTTGGAGAATCCTGAACAGCGATACAGCGCCACAACGCTTGCCACACGTTGATAAGCTTTTGTTCCGTAAAACCAAGGAAGAATCCACTCCCTCAAGATGACACAAGTCAATTTATTTTGTAAAAAGATATATTATTGGTTAATTATCCATTACAATGAATAATGCCCCTTTAAATAGGTGGCTAACCCTAATTCTACCAAAATATAATAAAACCCTAATAAAATACTTGAAAATTTCGTCAATGGGCTTTTTAATTTAATTAATGTTCAGCCCAACACTTAACAACACATAACTTAAAAAAAGATATAAAAAATATAAAAATATAAAAACTATAGGGATACATTGCGTCCTCATTTAGACCATGAAGGAATCTGAACTGGACTTTGATGAAAACGTAAAAGTTGTAGAGCTACGAGTTCTCTTTCCAATGCAACTTGAATCACCAAAATCGGACATCAGACGAGAAAGTTACGTCCAAAATACGAAGACTGCGTAAATCCCGCCACTGCTAATGCACCATTCGGAAATAAAGCCCAAATTCAATCAAGGCAGCCCATGCACGTCCTAGACCCATTCCAATATTGCTTTAGACATAATAAAGCCTTCACATAATGTCTCATGCATGGACCAAACTCCAGAACCCAAGGAATCTTCCAAATCCACCAAAATGGCCCAAATACACCAATTTGACCAAGCCATGCAATCAGCCACAACTTCAAGTTAACTTGGCCCAACAAACAGAGCTCATTCTGGATCACATCAGTTGGCTTCTAGCAAAGCACCGTGCTTATCCAATCCTCCAGAAATATTCGTTTAAGGAATATGTAATCTTTGTCAGGCGTAGTATATGTCATATTGCGTATTACGATCCAGTATCGGATGTCACATGCTAGGCCTGAGGCTGGAATTGTGTCTGCCTCGTACGAAGCACATATCGGATCTCTGGTAACTAGTCTCTATAATCGGATAATCATGACCTAGTCATATTATCCTGATGACTGCAGTACTTAAGAGTACTAGTTCCGTATCCTACGTGATCATCATCTCCATATGATTGAAGTGATACTTCCATCTTGACATCACATCCAATACACTATGATTCTCAGTATACCTAGAAGAGGCGTACACAGAACCTCTTAAAGCCTCGGATGACCAAAACCAAAATATACTGATTGTCGCAAGTATTAGCGATGCAAGTCTCAAGTTAAGACCAAATACATCTACCCTGATTCGGATTCCCATAGACACATGGTCATACTACCAATGGGATTACGATGGGTCTATCCAGAGCGAAGCTGTTTTCGTACCATCGGTAAACAGAACCTCTATTACACTTGCATGAGTATCCAATACCCAAATATATGAGAACTATGCCGTTATGCTTCCATAACACGCATAAGTGTAATACTAGCCTATTCCGTATTATCGATGTCCAGTCTCGATAATGCTACGACTAGGGATATTTAATGATTAAACCTTACGTGGATTAATACTGTCTCATATCTTATTAATCTGGTACTAATCATATGGACTTTTATCATTTATATATCCCGGTAATCCAATTACAAATGATAAAAGAACATTTTCCTTTGTCACATAGTTAATTTGTACAACAACACCATGTTATGTACAAATAGTGATGCTATGGATCATAATTATCCAACAATATGAGTGTGTTTGCCAATGATCACTCCAAATATCAGAACATATAGAAATACGACCTTTCATCTCTTTAAATATTTCATTTAAAATAATTTTACCATCTTTATATAATTTAAAAATATGACGTTTTGTTGTGTTTCGAGTCATTCTACATGCATAAGGATTTAAAGCATTATGCACGTAATTAGTAAAATGAAGTTTTTCACCAAAGCTTAAAGAAAGATGTGACATACAAGTTAATTTCGCAAATTCTTCTATATTTTTTTGCATCAGAATATTTAAATAAATCTACAGCACTCGTACCTCTACTAGATGATGCGTACCTGGCAATTTGAGTTTGCGTCGTATCAATTCCAAGTTCAACCGGATGATGTCTTTCCAGGTGCTTGATCATATTGCCGTATCCACCAGAAAATTTGTAGGAAATCCCACAATAGTTACAAACTGCTCTTGAACTGTCATCATTTAATTTTTCTAAATGAAAATGAATTTTGAAAACATCCGAGGAACGAGCCTTAACTTCTTTTCTCCGTGATTGTGAACCGACACTAGGCCGCTCTCTTAGGTTGGCATATTTGACATGATGTTCTCAGATGAACTTGCCATTTTTCGTTTATGAAATAAGTAAGAAAAATAAGAAAATTGACTAATTGCGAATGATAATAACTAATTGAATTGAGATTGAGAATAATAGAATTGTAGGAATTGAGAGAGTTGAGAATTTGGTGGGTTGAAATAATGAAAAATGAATCATATTTATAGAGTTTTATAATTTTTTTAATACCAAAAATGCCCCTAAATATAATCGTTTTATTACCGTTATTAGAGATATATTAGAAATTTACAATTTTTAATTTTTTTTTATGCCTTAACGACATTATTATTATTATTTTTTTATTTTGAGGGCAGGGGCCGTAGCCGTTGGTGTTACGGTTCCAACATGAACCGTTTCGGTTCCGGTTGGAACCGTTGGACCGGTTGAACCTTACGGTTCCACCGGTTCGAGTTGGGGTCGAACTCTAACCGAACCAGTCGGCCACGGTTCCGGTTCGGTTCCGATTTCGAATCGGAATCGTGGCCCGGTCTAGCTGTAACATCACTTGAAGGCATACTTCTAATCATGAGATGGGAAATGTAAGAAAATTGTTCCACCTCACGAAAATGGTATACTTGTAATTTGAATTCTTCTTCTCAAGGAGATCTGCTTGTCCTTTCTCAAGTAAATGATTATTGTGAACTTGCTTTAGCCTTTATGGACTCATCTGTTTGCATATTCCATATCTTGATATTTGTTCTTCCTGTTTTCTTTAGGTGATGACAATTGGAAACTTGTGATGACTAGCAACTTGAATTGATTCTTAATCGAATTAAGGTTAACTTGAATGCTCTGAAAAAATAACAAACAAATGAAATATTAGTAAATTTTTTTTTTTTTTAAAAATAATAAAAATTTTAGAAAAATAATAAAAAATATTATAAAGTCGGGTCGGGGTTTAGTATCAAATCCGTTGCTTAACTCAAAAATTTCGGGTCAGATCGGGTGAAATTTTTTCAACTCGTACGGGTCGGATCAGGTCATGTCAGATTGGGTCGCGAGTTGACCCGACTCTATGAACACCCGGCTCCCCAATAAAGTGTCATTATTTTATGAGCGATCGCTCGCTGATGTGCTAGGGCTAGGCTAGGGCTCAGTCCCTTTGTCTAATTGAAGTTGAATTAACGCGTATCTGTTCAATTCGGGATTCTTCCTTCAATTTCAATATCATAAAAAAACAATATTTTAATTAAAAAATCTGTCCCTTACTTTGTAAATCAGGCAATCAACTACGTTTCATCTCGTCTCACATCTATTTACCTTTTGCTCCTCATCTTCTATACACAAAAAAATTTATTCTCTCTCACGCCAACTATGGAAATTTCTTCTGCAGATTATGAGAGAATTTCATCTCAACCGGCTTTAAAGAGGACACTCCCTGCATTTTCTCTGCCACAATCACTAAGTACAAAATCAAAAAATTCAGTGGAAAATGCGAGCAGAAGTCAGATTCATGATACTTATGGAAACTCTTACCACTTAGCTGGGCCAAGTACAGTCAATGGCAAGAGCCATATGAGAGACCGTTATATGAAGAAAAATGACGATGATATTAGGATGTACAGTCCAGGCTATTGTTCAGGTTATGCTAAAGAAAGGGCTGCTGGAGCTGATGAAAGATTGATTTGTCAAGCGGCATTGGAGGTAGTTGAGACCTTTTACTTTCTCAATATGAGTTGAATAGCCAGATTTTTTTTTTTTTTTTTGGGTATTCTTTCAAACATTTATTTTTAATTTTTGATTTCAATATATGTGCGGATTTTGAGATATAGTGAATACCAAAAGGATGACTAGAAATATTTGGCTATAATAGTTGGCAGATCTTGTTGCTTGCATTAGTCATAAGAATTATTCGGTTAACATTTTTTTTTACCATCAAGAACTGCTTATATTTAATCCTTGGATAGCTTATTTTGGGAGAGAACAGATTTTTGTTTTTTCCCTTCACTCTTGAGGATTAATATTATAAGTTGGGAACTCACTCGGTTTTTTTTTGAACAATATGTTGATCAAGTTCAGAAATAAAATCTCAATTACACAAGTGGACCGATTGAGATCTAATTGACCACAAGTGCACCAGATCTTTCCATTTTTGTTAACTTGTTTTCTAGATGTATTATTTCCTGTGCCCCAAATGCCTTGCACAATGAAATGTGATTTTTTCACAAGACAAAAATGTTATTGGGTAACCTTCAACTTTAAAGTTGTTGAGACATATACTAGGTAAGATCCCGATTTGAAAATGGTCACCAATTGTCTATTGTTTGCGTGCTGGGGAGGAGTTGGGAGTTGTAATCTTGTTAGGAAATTTGGTTTGACCGTCTTTTTGGAGAAAGACTCAATTTGGTACATTCTGTTTTGTTGACTCTCCCAATCTATTTTCTTTAGTCATTCAAGATTCCAAGCGGTATGCTAGGAAAATTCAAATAATGATCAGGGAATTTTACAAATGCTCCATTAAAACTAATCTTGAAAAGATTATCAAGAGTAGATACTCGAGCCTTCTAGTTTCCAATTTCTCATCTATCGTGCTTCATCTCATCAATATTAAAACGATTGAACTACCCCAAAAAGGTTGAAATTCTTGAATTTCCTTCTCACTTATATTCCTTTAAATCAAATTACAATTCGTAGTGGGGGGGGGGGGGGGGTTGAAAACTATCACTAAATAAGAAATCTACTACCTATTTGTCCTCCCAAATATCAGTTCCATTACAAAACACGGGGAATATGCATTGATTTTGAGTTTTGGGTACAAACAGAAGCTAAATACAAATTGTCTACTTTTTATCCTTAAGTTGCTGATAAATTAGTTTATTTTTGAGGCAATAAAAGGTTCAAATTAGGTGCACCTTGGTTCTTGCAGGATCTCAATCAATCAAAAGTTGAAGCTACTCTACCTGATGGTCTCTTGTCTGTCAATCTCTTAAGACATCAGGTTTAGTCTTATCTTTTATTTTTATAATTCTTTTTTATTTGTATTTTTGTCCATTTATTCATTTTATTAAAATATTTAAGTTTACAGAAGATTGCATTGGCATGGATGCTTCAGAAAGAAACAAGAAGTCTACATTGTTTAGGTGGAATTTTAGCTGATGACCAGGTTACCTTTTCTAAGCTTTATCGACTTCTATCTATCTTCATGCTGGTACTATCTTGACAAGTCAATTTTAAAGCTTGTAACTGACTGATTATCCTATTATGTTACAGGGCCTCGGTAAAACCATCTCAATAATTTCCCTAATACAATGCATCAAAAACTGATGGCTTTTGCAAACAGAAAACTGAAGTTTTGAATTTGGATGATGATGATGATAATGGCAGTGCTGATCCAGATAAGGTCAAGGATACTGGAGAATCTGATTTCATAAAACCTGTCCCAGAAGTAAGTACCTCTACTCGTTCATTCAGCCGGCAGAGGCCAGCCGCTGGTACATTGGTTGTGTGCCCTGCTAGTGTTCTCCGACAGTGGACTGGGGAACTGGATGACAAATTTTCAGATGAGGCTAAACTTTCTGTCCTGATCTACCATGGAGGTAGTAGGACTAAGGATCCTGTTGAACTAGCAAAGTATGATGTGGTTCTGACAACATATGCTATTGTAACTAATGAAATTCCAGAATAACCTTTAGTTGACAAAGATGAGGCTGACGAAAAAAATGAGGAAATGTATGGACTATCTTCTGAATTTTCAGTTAATAGGAAGAGGAAAAAACATATAGTGTTAGCAAGAGGGGAAAGAAGGGTAAAAAAGGTAATGGTAGTTCCTCAATTGATTATGGATGTGGTCCACATGCCAAAGTAGGTTGGTTTAGGGTGGTGCTAGATGAAGCTCAAACAATAAAGAATCACCGAACTCAAGTGGCTAGAGCATGCTTTAGCCTTCGAGCCAAAAGAAGGTGGTGCTTATATGGAACACCAATACAAAATACAATTGATGATCTGTACAGTTACTTAAGGTTTCTAAAGTATGACCCCTATGCTGTATACGAATCATTCTACAGTACAATAAAGATCCCAATATCAAGAAATTCACCTCGTGGTTACAAGAAACTTCAAGCTGTGCTAAGGGCTATAATGCTGCGTCGTACAAAAGGTGAATGCCTTGCATTGTTGTGTGTGGTTTTATATATGTAGAAGGGCATAGATTGGAATATTTCTTGGTTCATGGTATGATTTGCAATGTTTGATGCATCTTTGAAGATTTTAATGAATTTCTTTCAGTTAGTTTCCTTTTAAGAATTCAGTTCGTTTTAAATTTCTTGTTTAGCTTACGTGGTGACTGCTGCTGCTATTGATCCTGGATTAGGATGTTTTCACGTAATGATCAAATATTTAGCTGACATAACTGGAAGATAATCTCATTAATTACGTGTAGAACTTGCATCTCCTTTTGTTTGCTTTTTTTTCTTTCTTCTGGCATTAGTCTGTCTACTTGTTCAGAGGCTATTGTCAAAGAGTATGATATCACCTTGCTTAAGTTTATGTTGTCCTTTGGCACCTCATTCTTGCAAAGTCCTAATTTTCCGTTCTTTTTTATCTTTCATGTCCAGATTCAGAAGAAATTGTGGTTGTGACTAGCAATGGAGTTTATAAGAAATCAGAAAACACAATTAGATATCGTTAAAGCAAAATAAAGGAAATTTTGACTAGATATATGATTTTTGGTCTGAATACACCTACACATGGAGTACGAAACCAAACCAAACAAAGCATTTTCCCGCTAGGTGGGGTCAGCTAACACCCACACACGAGTACAAAAATAAAATAACTGTGATAGTGTTGTTGAAAAGAACATAGTATTGCTAATCTTTGTCACTATTAGGGCTTTATTTGTGGGATGCTTCTAGCAAGGGTTAAGGAGCTTTAGGATAGAATGTATTTTTTATCAGATCATTTCAAAGGAATTTCCTTGTCTATAATTTCTAGAGATTAGCAAGCAGTATTTGTCTAAGTGATTACTTGTGTTGTTTACTTGTTTTAGGGTCTGGATTTGCCATTAAGTTATTTTTCCTTTTTCCTTTATTGGATTTCTTATCCACTTGCTTTGTATTTCACATTTTTTTTTCTTTTTTCCATCCATTCAGAAAAAAAGAGTTGTTGCGTCAAAAAAAAGTCGATTGGTTTCCATGACTAGATCCTTTAAAAAATTGATTAGAGTAGGAGTTTACTTGAGTTTTGTTCTTATTTTGTCAAAAGGAAATGATATCATTGTTCTGCATTATGAGCCCCTGTGGTAGAATTATGGATTTTTTTTCGAGTATTAAAACTCTATTTTAAATCTTCTTCTATACATCGTAAATATTCAATAGATACGGTAAAGAAATAAAACAATTCTATATTTTTTGATATTTAGAATTACAAGATATATACCTTCATATAGGGATTACATTAGTTAAATATATAAAATAAATATACTAATAACTATAGGATTACATAAGCATTTCTCAATGATTATGTAATAATATTTTAGAGATATGTAGAATCATAATCATATCTTTGGATGATTATAATTATGATTCTAATAATATCTTAGGGATTCTAACACTCCCCATTAAGCTGGAACATACGTATCATAATATCATATGCATCGAGTTTGTTATAAATGAAAATAGCAAAAGAACCACAAAGATTAGGGTGCTTTAACACCGTTAGAGAATGCACAATAGGAACATATACGATGACTTGAATATTTTAACGCCGCTGGAGAATACACAATAGGAACAGATGCAGAGATTTGGATAGTTTAACATCGTTGGAAAATGCATAACAAAAACTTGATGTGGAAACTTGGATGGTTTAACGTCTAGAAAAAAGAGCATGTGTTTTGCTTGGGATTTCAAATCTTTGCTAAATTGGAAAGTGATTTGAGGCGATTTTAGCATGTGTTTTGCATGAGATTTTAGCTATTTAGGACGGTTTGGGTGTGTGGACGGTGGATTGTATGGGCCTTGGGCCGATTGTGTAGGTTGCAGGGTAATGGGCCGGTTGTAGATGTTCAGGGTTTTTCCGAGGCTAAGGTTTGCAACAGCAGCTGAGCGAGTCTGAGGCTGGCTAGTGAATTCGGATCCGATAAGATGTTAATTTTGGAGGTTTTCTTTCCTTTTGGCATTCGTTTCCTGCAACTTCCGTAATTTTTCAAGTAGTGCCTTCATACGAGGCTCATCATTGGGCTTATGCAAAAATGCAGTGTCTACAGCGAGGTGCTTCGATCCCTGGGATTCATTCCCAAACTATGCTGGGTGTGAGATGCTTCGATCTTTGGGATTCATTCATGACCTGTCGAACTGATGGTGATGAGGCACTTCGACCCCTGATCTGTCCTCATTCTCGAGGCTTTTTGCTCGTCCTCATTCCCGAGGTTGTTCTCCATTCTCGGAGTTCCTCTCCATTCCAGAGTTCTTCGTCCTCATTCCTGAGGTTTCTCTCCATTCTTGGAGTTGCTCGTCCTCATTCCCAAGGTTGTTCTCCATTCTTGGAGTTGCTCGTCCTCGTCGCTTTTTCTTTTTCTTTTTCTTCCAAGCTTGTGAACACAAAACAAAAATTGTGTGTATGCGACGTGTATGCATGGATGCATTCCCTATTCTGATGGGGTTTCTTTGTCCTATTGGCTTGATGTCATCCTTGGTTAGGCCTGCCTTGCGCTAGATGGTTTTCTTCACCCATTTAGGAATCCTTTTGGCCTTTGGTGCCCATTTGCCTATTGAAAGCTTTGGGCGCCCCCTGGGCCTGCTTACTGTTTCCTTCTGCCAATTCTCCTCCAGTGATTGCTTAGTTCTCTTTTGTCTCATGGCTCAAGATCCCGTTGAATCCCTTATTCGCGGGTGGTAGACTGGTCATCCCCAGATCTGGCTCAGTTTTCTGCTCTTCTCTACCTGCACCGGGTCAAGGTGGATTACGCCTTATTGAAAGCGGCCTCATCCTTTTGGGATACTGAAAATCATGTCTTCAGATTCCCAGATTTCGAAATATGTCCTCTCCCTGAGGAGTTTGCTGTCATTCTCGGCGTGTATTTTTCTCTTATTACCCTTCTGGCGATGTCGCGTTTCCAATTTCAATACCCTCAGGAAGCCTCCAAAGCTTTCCTTTGCTGTCCTGAGGATGCGGAAAAGATATTGCCTTGTGCTTCATCCTTTGAGTTACAGGTCATTCTACGTGTATCTTCCATGATAGAGTTAGGGTCCCGTCCCTGGAGGAGTGTAATCTTATTCTGTATCTTGGCCCAATACCTCTTAGTGGGTTGTGATAGTACGAGAGGCGACTATCGTTTATTGCACATCATCTAGGGAATCCGATGTGGTCATGATCCCTCGCCCGTTATCCTGGTCGAGACGCTTCATGGTTTAGATAGGATAAAGCACCATCCTGTAAGCCAGCTTCTTGGGAGTCCCATTGTTTTGCAGGTTCATTCTATCTTTTGCCTAAGCCGTCCTTTCGGATTTTCAACTTAGCGGATTGCTCTATCTTGTCTGGGTCGCCTTTTCAGGTTTTCAATCCAGTGAGCTAATTTTTTTCAGATCTGTCCTCATTCTCGGGGCTCTTCGCTCGTCCTCATTCCTGAGGTTGTTCTTTATCTCGGAGTTCCTCTCCTAGATCTTCTGACCTTGGTCCAACATCTAAGAAACAAAAGACGTGATTTGTAATTACTTGATTCTAATCTTTCCCGGTTAGCTGGGATTTATGCAATCTATGAATATCTTGAACATTTGTTTCAATAAAGGCGTTTGCATTACTTATTAGTACATATGTAGGAAATAATGAACTGCATTGCAAGGATACCTCTGTCGTTAATAGTTCCTCACGGATTTTACAATTAACCATTTTTATTGCTCACACATGCTCTATATTTTGCATGGGTTGTCCTTTGCGGATTTTCAACCCAACGGGCCTTTCTTTGTTTTTTTCCTTTCTTTTTTTCTTTTTTTTATGTAAAGTATTGCTTCAGTCTGTCCACGTTGATGGGCTTGGTGAACTCGTTCCCTACGAAATCTGACAGTCTCACTGCCCCATTCTCTATCACCCTTTTGACTAGGTAGGGCTGTTCCCAATTGAGCCTGAACTTTCCCCTTGGGTCCATTATCAGTGGCTTCGACTGCTTGAGCACTAGATCACCTTTTCTGATCTTGGTGGGACGCAGCTTCTTATTGAACGCTCTGGCTAACCTTTTCTGGTATAGCTGCATATGGTATAAGGCCTTTATCATTTTCTCATCCAGTAATGCTAGTTGTTCGAACCTCTGCGAGACCCCTTCTTGCTCAGGCAACCCTGCCTCTGCTAGTACCCGCATTGACTGTATCTCTATTTCCAATGGTAACACTACTTCCATTCCGTAAACCAAAGCATAGGGTGTGGCTCCCATTGCCGTTCTTACTGAAGTTATATACCCCCACAGGGCATACGACAGTTTGTCAGCCCAATCTTTATAACTTTCCGTCATCTTAGCTAATATTTTCTTTATGATTTTGTTGTCCGCCTCCATCGCCCCATTAGCATGTGGCATGTAAGGTGATGATTTGTGATGCCCTATCCCGTACTTCTGCAACATCGCCTTTGTTTCTCATTGGAATTGGACTCCAGTCCATCACCATGTGATGTGGCATTCCGTATCGACATACTATATTATGGGCTATGAACTTGGCCATTTTCTTTGCCGTAGCATTACAGAATGATTCGGCTTCCACCCACTTCGAAAAATGGTCTACCGCCACTACTATGAAGTGGTGTCCATTTGATGCATGTGGTCTGGTTTCTCCAATCATGTCAATACCCCACGCTGAGAAAGGCCATGGTTCTGACAGTCCGTGCAATTCCGTAGGCGGCAGATGGTTCAAGTTGCCGTGTGCCTGGTAATCGTGACAGTGCTTTACTAGTTTTACGCAGTTAGCTTCCATGGTCGACCAGTAAAATCCCTATCTCACTATCTTGCCAGACAAATTCAATCCATTCATGTGCAGTCCACATGCCCCAACGTGCACCTCTTCTATCACCTTCTGAGCCTTTTATTTTCTTAAACATTTCAACTGGACGCCATTGGCTTGTCTCTTGTACAACTCTCCCCTCAATCTCACATACTGGGAAGCCAATTTTTGAATGAATATTTTGTCTTTCTTGCTGGCTCCTTTTGGGAATTCTCCACATTCTAGATATTGCGGAATGTCGTAGTACCATGGCTTCCCATCGTCGACTTCTATTTTCAAGATTCTCTCTATCTCATAACTGGGTCTGCTAGCTGTTGTCAGCACAAGGGGTCTCATTATCAGTTTTTTCGGGTTTTCCCAAGTTGCGGCTAGGGTGGCTAATGCATCCGCCATTTGGTTATCTTCTCGTGGCAAGTGTTGGAATTTACAGTCGGGGATAGCCTATGCCAACTTCTTGAGATGAAGTAGGTAGGGTCTCAACCGGTCTTCCTTCAATTCACATTCTCACCGCATCTGTCGAACTCTAACATCGAGTCTCCATAAACTTCTACGTCCCTAGCTCATAGGGCTATTAGTGCTTTCAGTCTAAAGACACATGCCTCATATTCAGCCATGTTGTTGGTTACTCCGAACGTCAACCTTTTGGCCAAAGGTTCCTTTGTAATTCACCGCCCCGTCAAAATACATTTTCCACCCCTAGACCGTTATGACTTGAACCTCCTCATCTGGGAATTTGAACTTATACTGATCTCCTTCTACGGGTTGTAACGCCAAGAATTCTGCTACGACTCGCTCTTTTATTACCTTAGAGGTGAGGTATTCTATATCAAACTCCGTCAGTAACACCAACCATCTGCCTAACTTCCCCACCAGTGAAGGTACTGACTGCAAATACTTTAGGGGATTTTCCTTTGCTACCACTTGTATCTTATAGGATTGGAAGTAATGACACAACTTTCGGGAAGCCCATATCACTACCAAACAGATCTTTTCCACCTCTTGATAGAGAGCTTCATACGAAAGCATCTTCTTACTGAGGTAATAGACTGCATGTTCCACTATTGTCTCATCTGCCTGTACCATCATAGCCCTCAGTGCTTCGGGTTTTATGGCTAAATACAACACCAAGGGTTTGCCCGGCCTTAGGGGTTTCAAGACGGGCGGTTTAACCAAGTATTTTTTGATTTTGTCAAAAGCTTCTTGACATGGCCTATTCCACTCCACATGCTGGTCCTTCCTCAATAGCTTGAAGATGGGCTCACATACTAACAACTTTCCGGCTGTTACCCCAAACACACACTTCTTGAGGTTGAGTCGGAGGTTGTACTTATCGACTATTTGAAAGAATTTCTCCAGTGCTTCTATATGTCCGGCCCTCGTCTCTGATTTAACCATCATGTCATCCACGTATACCTTAATCTCCTTATGCATCAAGTCCTGGAATAATGTAGTGGCCATTCGTTGATAAGTGGCTCTCGCATTCTTAAGTCCAAACGACATCACTTTGTAACAATATGTACCCCACTCAATGACGAAGGTAGTCTTATGCTTGTCTTCTTCGGCCATGAAGACCGGGTTATATCCAGAAAATCCATCCGCGAACGAGTACATAGCAGATAGAGCCGCGCTATCAACAAACACGTCTATATGAGGTCGGGGAAAATCATCTTTTGGGTAAGCTTTGTTGAGGTCCCTATAATCCACGCATATTCTGACCTTTCCATCCTTCTTCGATACTGAAATCAACAAAGATGTTGGAATCAAGGCATCCATTGAAGAAGTTCCAAAAGAAGCAGAGCAACAGATAGAGGAAAAAGAAGCAAAGGAAAAAGAATGAGAAAATTTCACTCCACCTCCACATTTTCCACAGCGTCTCCATAAAAACAAACTAGACAAGTAATTTACTCGATTTCTGGAGATCTTCAAAAAGATGCATATCAACATTCCATTTGCAGAAGCGTTGGAACAAATGCCCAGCTATGCTAAATTCATGAAAGACATCCTTTCACGAAAGCGGAGATTGGGAGATTATGAGACAATAACATTATCAAAAGAATGCAGCACTATCATCCAGAGGAAACTTCCCCCAAAGTTGAAAGACCCTGACAGTTTCACCATTCCTTGAATCATAGGAGAACATAACTTCGGTAGGGCTTTGTGTGATTTAGGTGGGAGTGTTAACTTGATGCCTTTTTCTATTTTCAGGAAATACAGATCGGAGAAACAATGCCTACCTCAATTTCTCTACAACTTATTGATCGAACGCTCATATTTCCGAGAGGTGTAGTTGAAGTGTTGGACAATTATGACCCATAGCGTCACTATTTGTAAAAGACATTGTGGTTTTTGTACAAATTAACTATGTGACAATGGAAATTGCATTTTATCATTTTGTAATTAGATTACTTGGATATACAAATGATAAAAGTCCTTATGATTAGTTCCAGATTAATAAGATATGAGACAGTAACAATCTACAATAGTTTAATCATTAAATATCCCTAGTCGTAGTATTATCGAGACTGGACATCGATAATGCGGAATATACTAGTATTGCACTTGTGCGTGTTATGAAAGCGTAACATCATAGTTCTCATATATTTAAGTATTGGATACTTATGCAAGTGTGATAGGAGGTTGTGTTTACCGATGGTACGGAAATAGCTTCGCTCTGGATAGACCCATCGGAATCCCATTGGTAGTATGAATATGTGTCTATAGGAATCCGAATCAGGGCAGGTGTATTTGGTCTTAACCTGAGACTTGCATCGCTAGTACTTGCGACAATCAATACGCTTTGGTTTTGGTCGTCCGAGACTTTAACAGGTTCTGTGTACGCCTTTTCTGGGTTTATTGAGAATCGTAGTGTATTGGGTGTGATGTCAAGACAGAAATATCACTTCAATCATATGGAGATGATGATCACGCAGTGATACAGAACTGGTACTCTAATGTGTTGCAACCATCAGGATAATATGCAAGGTCATGATTATCCGATTAAAGAAACTAATTTATTGTGATCCGATATATGCTTCGTACGGGGCAGACACTATTCCAGCCCCAGGCCTAGCATGTGACATCTGATAGTGGATCGTAATACGTAATACTACGTATACTACGCCTGACATAGATTATGTATTCCTTAAAGAATATTTATGGAGAATTGGGTAGGCATGGCACTTTGCTAGAAGCCATCCATGTCTCGTAAATCGGTAAGAACGTGGTACATAGTACGCATGTGTTCAGGTAGTCCGACGATCGGATTTACTACCAATATATCCAGGGATCTCATGGGTCGCTTCCCGAAGATTCACCGATGACGTATGACTCGAACATAATTAATCTGGGATTAATTATAAGAGAGAGTAAATTATTCTGGGATTAATTACGGCTAGAATTTATCTGGGATAAAATTCAATTAAAAGAGAGAGAACGATTAATTTGGAATTAATCGATAAAATAATATATTCGATATATTAAATGAAATTAGATTTCGACGCAAAATTAAAATTGGATTTTAATTCGGGCGAACGAATTAATTTAGAGTTAATTCGCGAGCGACTTTCGTTACGAGGCACTATTATTTAATTAAATTAGATTTAATTATATCGCTACTGAAAATTCATTAATTCAGAATTAACAAACCCGAGCCCGAGATGTTTTTACGGGCCCACTCGGATTTTGAATCAAGTGGGGCCCACATCAAGTCACATCATTAGTCACTTAAGTGATGGAAGTCACATCAACTTTTATGATGTGAGTCAAATCACTTTTTGGTGATGGGAGTGGTTGGGAACATTAAATGTAATTTTCCCTCCAAACATTTGCTTTAGCTTTTTGGAAAAACATATACCAAATTTGAGAGACTTTTTGGTATTAGGTTTTTTAGAAAAACAAAACACAAAAATTAAGAAGCTCTCTCCTCTCACTATTCTCTCATTGCCGTGAACCACCAAGCATTAAGTGGAAATTTTGTTGCAAAATTTCCAAGTGCTAGCACACAAAAGATTCATACAAAGGTGATATGGAAACTTTCCCATAGAGTTTGGATTCAAACTTGAAGGCTTGGAGCTTGATACACAACTTTGGAGAAGCTTGGAACAACTTCAAAGAGAGCAAAAATTTTATTCTCTACACATCCTATAACCAATCAAAGTGAGTATATTTTTGCCATACTTCTTTTCGTATTCACATGATTTCATGCTTAATATGGTCTTGGTTTGACCTTAGAAACTCAACAATGGTATCAGAGCCTATTTTAAGCATGAAATGAACTTATGGTTTATATACTTGAATTTGAGTATTTTTGATTTGAGCATGATTTGATCAAATTGTTTGTTTGAGTATGCTTAGATAATGTTAACTTAGAGTTATGCATGATCAGTTTTATGAAAAATTAATTGGATTAATTTTCCCCAAATACATAGGCTTGGCCGAATATGTAAGCCTTTGTAGATCATGGTAATATTTGTTTTTTAGACCCTTGGATGTGTTTAAATACATGATATATATATTGATTTGTGATTTAATTGGATTGAAATCAAAATCAGATATAAAAATGCCATATTGCCGTGACCTTGGGAGCATGTTAATGACTTGATTTTGTTTCAATAATGTTGGACATGTATTGAATATAATAAAGCATGATTAATTATGTAAATTGGTATTTTGGAAATGTTAATTTGAATAATTAATTATGGCTATACACTTTAATTAATTAAATTATGATATTTGGAATATTAGAATTTAATTAGTTAGGCTTAATTTGAAATTGGGCTAAAATTGTTGTATTTGGGCCTAATGGGCTTGGTTGGGCCAAGTTGGTTTAGGACAATTGTATTGGATTCAAATTGGGCCTAAAACCATTCCATTTAGTCCAAATATAATAAATGGGCCTTTAAATAATTAATTGGGCCTAATGGGCCAAAATTAATTTTGTGGCAAATGGTGATTCCTTATTGGGCTTTGGTTGCCAAAGTCTATGCCTTAAGAAATTAATTGAAAGCCCATTGGACTTTAATTAAATTGACATTGGATGTTAATTGGGCTTTGAGACCCATTAAGATTAGATTTAGAATCTAAGTCGTTAAGGCACATTAATAAAGTGTAATTATTTAATTTGGAATTAAATAAAGAATTAGTATTGAATACAAATTAAATTGGATTTAAAATTGTAGTTCGATATAATTCAAGAATACATACTTTGAGTACTTATTCTTAAACGAGTTGGACTCGTGCAAATCAAATTATTGTTTGAACATTGGATGATCACTTAATTCAAAGATAAATTAATTGGATTAGATTGATTGAATAACATGCTTTGTGTGAATACATGGATGTGTTGTATGAATAATGTATATCAGATGTATATTAGATGGGTGATGGCAATTTTGGAAATTGTTGTAATAAATTTAGAATTTATTAAATTGGACCTGCATGTCCAGCCTTTATCTCTCGATTCTATGTAATTCTCTTCTCACCAATTCCCTTCAATGTAAATGAGGTTTCTTTATTGTATCATGTAATTGGGTAGAAGTTAGAATAGTGCTAGCCGGGGATAGGAAAATGAGTGATTTGTTCTAGGAATAATTTGTGAGATATCCATCCGCATATCATTATTAATTTATTTACCGTGCCTTATTATGCTTTTAGAATGCATGTTTAAGGGTGTATGATGAGACCTAATCAAAGATAATAAATTGGTTGTCAATTTACGCGAAAAACCCTAAACAAATATTAAGCGTTTTCCTTCCATTGAGTGATTCATTCTCAAGATCCAAGATTGGCATTGGTTTGTTGGCCAAAGTCAAGACCTTTGTCCATTGCGGATGTGTTTGACTCATGAAGGCTTTGTTCCATATCGTATGTCTTGGGCAAGTTGTGATTTGTTGGCCAAAGTCAAGATCACTTCTTGTTCATCGACATGGATTATGAAGCTTTCCAATGTCAATAGGTCCCGCTTAACTGGAATCATTGAGCTTGTTGTGCCAAAGCCAAGACTTAGTTGATTCAGAGTAAGAAGTTAGGAAATATATTGGATATATTGGCATATATATTGTATATATATTTCGGGCTTGGAGGTCCACCTACCAGATCTTGGACTTGGATGAGATCCAATTGATCTTAGAGGTCTACCTAGTTAAATATCATGAAACTTGTTGGCCAAAGTCAAGGTTGAATGTTATTTAACGGGATCCTAGCCCACTAGGAAACTAGGTTTCCCGAGTACTCAATAGAGGGTTAGAGGCTCGCCGAAAAATAGTGGGAGGCTATTATTGAATTTGCAATTTCATTCAAAAACTTGCTAAATACACGTTTTCAAATTATTTCGTCAATTATATATATTTATTAGTTGGACTAATATTTTATTATTTTTCTTGTAACAATTGGACTGTACCCAAAATCGTTAATTGAATAGTTTGACTATTGCAATTAAGATGATCGGAAAGAACAGTGTCAGAGACATCGTCATTGGCGAAAATGTCTTTAACGACACGAACTTTCCAGACTGGGAAATGAATCTCAGGATTGTCCTGGGATCCGAGAAGTTACTATACACTATAGAGAGGCCTCTTGGGCCTAAGCCCGGACCTGAGCAGCCAGTTGAGCTTGAGCTTTGGAAGACTCATAGCGATGACAACTCAACTGCTCAATCCGTAATGCTTGCTGCTATGAATCCATAATTTCGTCGTCAGAACAAGGGATTGGATCCCTATGAAATGATGACGAAGTTGCATGACCTTCATCGATCTAATCTTAGATCGCAGAAGTATGAGTTGCAGAAGAAGCTCTTTCGCGCTTGCATGTTAGAGGGTACATCTGTCGAGCACCATGCATCGCAGATGATTACTGATATCGAACAGCTGGGACAGCTGGGCATAGTCTTTGAGGTTGAGACTTCTATAGATTTGATCTTATAGTCTCTTCCTGACAGCTGGAGCGGGTTCATCATGAACTATAATATGATGAACCAAGACCACACTCTTAGAGAGTTAATGTCAATGTTGCGCGAAGCAGAAAAAGAGCTCCTAAAGGGTAAAAAGCGTGAGGCGCACTTCGCTTCAACATCTCAGTCTCCGAGGGCTTGGCCAAAGGCGACTGGAGGTGTAAAGAAAAAGAAGAAGAAGGGCAAAGCCAAATCGTCAAAGACTTATGGGAAGGCTCAGGACAAATCACAAGATCTATGCCTACAGTGTGGCAAGCGGGGTCACTGGAAGCGTGACTGCCGCGAGTACAAGGCACACATGAAGGAAATCAAAGCGGGCAAGACACCGGCTTCAGATATGTTTGTTATAGAAATAAACATGTCTACTACTAGTTTTAAAAATTGTATTTTTGATTCTGGTTGTGGTACTTACACATGTACTGATGTGCAGGATCTGCAGATTAGCAGGAGACTGGCCTCAGGAGAGATTGACCTCCGCGTTGGAAATGAGACTCGAGTCGCCGTTTGTGCCGTTGGGACTTATGTTTTGGAACTGCCCTCAGGGCATGTACTTAAACTTTCAGACTGTTATTATGTACCTAGTTTGACTAGGAATATTATTTCTGTATCTTTATTAGCCCAATGTGTGTATACTTTTGTATTTAGAAACACTGGGTGTTTTATGTATAAAAATGATATGGAGATATGCAGTGCTGATGTAAATAATGGTCTTTATATTTTGAATATAAATCAATCTCAAACATATAATATAACAAATAAAAGGCTTAAACTAAGTAACAAAGATGAAACTTATATGTGGCATTGTCATCTGGGACACATAAATAAGACTCGTATATCCACACTTTCGAAGAGTATGTACTTGGACGGATTTGATCCAAATTCATATGACGTCTGCGAATCTTGTTTATTAGGCAAAATCCCTAAAACACCTTTAAGCGATAAGGTGCACGTGCCACCGAACTGTTAGCCCTTCTTCATAGTGACATTTGTGGGCCTATGTCTAGCCAGGCTAGAGGTGGAAATGAATACTTCATAACCTTTACGGATGATGCATCGCGTTATGGTTATGTGTATCTTATGAGACACAAATCGGAAACCTTTGAGAAATTCAAAGAGTTTCGAAATGAAGTAGAAAAACAGACCGGAAAAATTATTAAAATATTACGATCGGACCGTGGTGGAGAATACTTGAGCAATGAGTTTCTCGATTACTTGAAAGAATATAGTATTCTTTCACAGTGGACTCCTCCCGGAACACCTCAATTAAACGATGTGTCCAAACGGAGAAACCGAACTTTGTTGGACATGGTAAGGTCCATGATGAGTCGCACTGAGCTACCAATTTCTTTCTGGGGATATGCATTGAACAATGCAATACTTATTTTGAATAAGGTTCCATCAAAGTCTATTCAACAGACTCCATATGAAATATAGACAGGAAAGAAACCAGGTTTCTCATTCCTGAAGATTCGGGGATGTTGGGCATACGTTAAACATTTGGATAATACCAAACTAGAACCCAAATTGGATAAGTGCCTATTTGTAGGTCATTCTAGGGAAACCAAAGGATATTACTTCTACCACCCACAAGAGAACAAAGTATTTGTTGCTCTACATGCGGTTTTCCTCGAAAAGGAATTCCTAAATACAGTGGTAAGTGGGAGGAAAATAGAACTCAATGAAAATCAGAGTGATACTGTTCCTCGCATTGATTCCTTAATGGAACATGAACAGTTCATCAGGGATGAGACTGTACCACAATTTTCTAATACACAAGAACGGCGTAGGTAAGAGAGAGTCAGAAAACAACCTGAGAGGTATTGGTTTCTGATCTCACCTCATGTGGATATTAATCTTATTGAGGATAATGAGCTGGCTGCGTATGAGGAAATGATACAAGATATCGGCTCTGCTTTATGGCAAGAAGCCATGAAGTCCGAAATGGATTCCATGTATACCAACCAAGTTTGGACACTGGTTGATGCACCAGAAGGCGTAAAGCCTAGTGGTTGCAAATGGGTCTTCAAGAAGAAGACTGACATGGATGGAAATATACAAACGTACAAAGATAGGCTTGTAGTGAAATGGTATCTTCAACTGCATGGTGTAGTTATGTGTATCTTATGAGACACAAGTCGGAAACCTTTGAGAAATTCAAAAATTTCGACACGAAGTAGAAAAACAGACCGGCAAAAGTATCAAGACATTACGGTCGGACCGTGGTGGTGATTACTTAGGCAATGAGTTTCTTGATTACTTGAAAGAAAATGATATTCTTTCATAGTGGACTCCTCCCGGAAGATCGTAATTAAACGGTGTGTCTGAACGGAGAAACCGAACTTTGTTAGACATAGTAAGGTCTATGTTGAGTCACACTGAGCTACCTATTTCCTTTTGGGGATATGCATTGAACAGTGCAATAGTTATTTTGAATAAGGTTCCGTCAAAGTCTGTTCAAAAGACTCCGTATAAAATATGGACAGGAAAGAAACCGGGTTTCTCATTCCTGAAGATTTGGGTGCTGGGCAAATGTCAAATGTTTGGAAGGTACCAAACTAGAACCTAAATCAGATAAGTGCCTATCTGTTGGTTATCCCAGGGAAACCAAAGGATATTACTTCTATCACCCACAAGAGAACAAGGTATTTGTTGCTCTACATGTGGTTTTCCTCGAAAGGGAATTCCTAAATGTAGTGGTAAGCGGGAGGAAAGTAGAACTTGATGAAAATCGGAGTGATACTGTTCATGGTACAGAATCCTTAACGGAACATGAATAGTTCATCAGGGATGAAACTGTACCACAATCTTCGAATACACAAGAACCTCATAGGTCAGAGAGAGTCAGAAAACAACCTGAGAGGTATGGGTTTCTAATCTCACCTCATGTGGATATTAGTCTTATTGAGGATAATGAGCCGGCTACGTATGAGGAAGCGATACAAGATATCGACTCTGCTTTATGGCAAAAGGCCATGAAGTCTGAAATGGATTCCATGTACACCAACCAAGTTTGGACACAGGTTGATGCACCAGAAGGCATTAAACCTATTGGTTGCAAATGGGTCTTCAAGAAGAAGACCGACATGGATGGCAACATACAAACGTACAAAGCTAGGCTTGTAGCGAAAGGGTATCGTCAACGACCTGGTGTTGATTACGACGAAACTTTTTCACCCGTTGCCATGATTAAATCCATTCGGATAATGCTTGCTGTTGCTGCATATTTCGATTATAAAATATGGCAGATGGACGTCAAAACCGCTTTTCTTAATGGAAATCTTTTGGAGGATGTTTATATATAACATCCTGACGGTTTTGTCGTACCAAAACATGTAGGCAAGGTTTGCAAGTTAAATCGATCCATTTATGGATTGAAGCAAACATCGCGTTCTTGGAACCAATGTTTTGTGAGATGATAAAAGAATATGATTTCGTTCAAAATGAGGATGATCCTTGTGTATATAAAAAGGTTAGTGGGAGCACACTGACATTCATTGTCCTTTACGTTGATAATGTATTGCTTATTGGCAATGATATTCCCATGCTACAATCGGTGAAAGCTTGGCTTGCATTAAAATTCTACATGAAGGATCTGAGAGAAGCAGACTTTATTCTAGGAATAAAGATCTACCGGGATAGATCTAGAAAGCTGCTTGGACTCTCCCAGAGTACGTACATTGACAAAATGTTGAAGAGATTCAACATGGAATAGTCTAAGAGGGGACTGTTGCCAGTGTCGCATGACGTCTCTCTATCTAAGGACATGTGTCCTAAAACTCAAGATGAGAGAGACAACATGAGTCAGATCTCGTTCTCTTCTGCAGTCGGATCAACCATGTATGCCATGATATGTACGCGACCTGATGTCTCGTATGCTTTGAGCATGTGTAGTCGCTATCAGGCCGATCTAGGTGATGGTCACTGGGTTGCGGTTAAGAACATCCTGAAGTATCTTAGACGAACTAAGGATGCTTTCTTAATATATGGAGATGGAGAAATTGAGGTAACTGGGTTTACCGATGCAAGTTTCCAAACCAATGAAGATGACTGTGAGTCACAATTCAAGTACATATTTTGTTTGAACAACAGAGCAGTGAGCTGAAAATCTTCCAAGCAAGAGACTGTTGCTGATTCAACAACAGAAGTGGAATATATCACTGCAGCTGAAGTAGCAAAAGAGGCAGTTTGGATCCGTAAATTCCTAATTGGATTAGGAGTAGTCCCGTTAGCAACTGAGCCCGTTCCTTTATATTATGACAATAACGAGGCTATAGCGCAGGCTAAAGAACCGCGGTCTCATCAACGATCCAAACATGTACTTCGACGTTTCCATCTAATTCGTGAGATCATACATCGTGGTGATCTGAAGATCGAGAAGGTCGCATCAGATGACAACATTGCAGACCCGCTGACGAAGGCTATTTCTCAACAAAAGTTTGAGCGACATGTACATAGTTCAGGTGTTAGATACTTGAGTGATTGGTTATAGGCCAAGTGGGAGATTGTTGGATAGTTATGACCCATAACATCACTATTTGTAAAAGACATTGTGGTTTTTGTACAAATTAACTATGTGACAAAGGAAATTGTTATTTTATCATTTTGTAATTAGATTACTTGAATATATATAAATGATAAAAGTCCTTATGATTAGTTCCAGATTAATAAGATATGAGACAATATCAATCCACGAACGATTTAATCATTAAATATCCATAGTCGTAGTATTATCGAGACTGGACATCGATAATACAGAATAGACTAGTATTGCACTTGTGCGCGCTATGAAAGCTTAACGGCATAGTTCTCATATGTTTAAGTATTGGATACTTATGCAAGTGTGATATGAGGTTGTGTTTACAGATGGTATGGAAACATATTCGCTCTTGATAGACCCCTCAAAATCCCATTGGTAGTATGACTATGTGTATATGGGAATCCAAATCAGGGTAGGTGTATTTGGTATTAACATGAGACTTGCATCGCTAGTACTTGCGACAATCAATACGCTTTGGTTTTGGTCGTTCAGGGCTTTAACAGGTTCTGTGTACGCCTCTTCTGGGTTTATCGAGAATCGTAGTGTATTGGTTGTGATGTCAAGATAGAAGTATCACTTCAGTCATATGGAGATGATGCTCACGTAGGGATACATAACTTGTACTCTTATATGTTGCAACTATCGGGATAATGTGACAAGGTCATGATTATCCGATTAAAGAGACTAATTACTAGTGATCCGATATATGCTTCATACATGGCAGACACTATTCCCGCCCCAGGTCTAGCATGTGACATCCGATACTGGATCGCAATACGCAATACTTAGTATACTGCACCTGTTATAGATTACGTATTCCTTAAAAGAATATTTATGGAGAATTGGGTAGGCACGGTGCTTTGCTAGAGGCCAACCATGTCTTATAAATCGGTAAGAACATGGTACCGGGTACGCACGAATTCGGATAGTTCGATGACCAGATTTACTGCCAACATATCTAGGGATCTCATGGGTCGCTTCCCAAAGATTCACCGATGACGTTTGACTCGAACATAATTAATTTGGGATTAATTATGAGAGAGAGAAAATTAATCTAGGATAAATTACGGTAATAATTTATCTGGCTTAAAATTCGATTAGTAGAGAGAGAACTATTAAATTGGAATTAATCGATTAAATAATATATTCGATATATTAGTTGAAATTAGATTTCAACGCGGAATTAAAATTGGATTTTAATTCAGGCAAACGAATTAATTTAGAATTAATTCGTAAGCAACTTTGATATTTAATTACGCCGCGACGGAAAATTCGTTAATTCAGAATTAACGAACTCGAGCCCGAAATATGTTTAGCGGGCCCACTCGAATTTTGAATTTATAGTGGGGCCCACCTAGTCACATCACTAGTAAACTTTATTTAGCTTTTGGTTGATAGAAGTTGGTAGTTGTTGTTAGCTTGTAAATCACACAAGCTTTATTTTAATTGATGTGTGAAAGACTTTTACAAACTTTGGATATTTGGTATATGGTAAATTGATTTTTGGAAAAACAAAAACAAATAATACACTCTCTCCCTCTCTTGGTGAAGTCCGAAACTCTCCCCTCTCATTCTCTCAAATTGCTGAGAGCCTAGGGTTCTTGGTTGATGATTTTTGCTTCAAAAAGTATGATTGCTAGCACAACAAAGGAGTCTACAAAGGTGATATGGACACTTACCCTAGAGTTTGGAATTCAAAGGAAGGCTTGGAGCTTTTCTCAAAGGCAATTTTTTGAAATCCCTACATCCACTTAACACGATCAATGTAAGTGTTTTTCCGAAAACTTCGTTGAGTATTCACACAATATCATGACTTAGAAGATCCTTGGCATGTTCTAGGAACCTCAACATAAGGTACGTGCCAACGAGTGATGATGCCATATAACGATCCGCCGCCTTGAGTGAAAGCGCCTTCACGATACATGACGCCATCGGGGTGAAAAATGGTATGCAAAATATATGAGACTTGGGTAACCAAAGCCAAAGCCATGGACACTACAAGGCATTGTTTTGGGGTCGATTCTCTATCCCCAGTGGAGTCGCCAATCTGTAGGAGCGACCACGACACTGTTTGGGCTCGCAGCCCATAGAGAGTATGGAGTAGCCCACGAGGGACTAAACCGGAGAAAAAAGGAGTCACCACCCAATGTGAACTGGGAAATGATCTAAGGCCGTACTCACCCCTCGTAAGGGAAGACCTCAAACCGTTGGGTTCGGAATGGTCCCTTACTTATGTCAGTATAATGGACGGGTTCACACAATGGTATAACCAAGTCTTATGTAGTACATGCAAGATACTTCAAATAAACACACAAATTTGCACACCCATAAACATGAATATAAAAAAAAGTAAATAGATAGTTCCAAAAGCATATTAAATAAAGAAGTACAATAATGTAAATTATAAGAACAATAAAAAATGTTAATAATAAATGCAAATAATTAAGCACATAATGCAAAATAAATAACTGAAAAGATGAAAATACATAAAATATAAAGAAAGAGGTTGTCCAGTGCGCGCGCGTTCGTTTAATGTTCGAAAACGCGTTCGAACGGAGTGAGGCAGAATGCTTGCGTTTGAAAACGCGTTCGAACGTTCTTATGAAAACAACACCAATAATGACATAAACACACATTTGTGAGTATTTCTTGAGCTGTAGTGGAGTTGTATCCCAAGTACAAATTGCATTACTGTCCATTCAGATTTGGCTACAGAATTTATGTCTGCGTTTCCATTCGATATATGATGAGTGATAAATGTATCACTTTTTCCCACTCATTTGACCTAATATTTTATATAGTTTCTTGAGTTTTGTGAATATTTTGATGTCTTTTGTGTTATTTTGTAGATAAATAAAGTTTCAGGATATTCTGGAGGTGATTTGGGGCCAAAACAGTGAAAAGGGACACAAAAGGGCAAAATGGTAATTTGGCGCGTCGCGACGCCTAACGTGCGCCGCTCTATGCTAACATACGCCAGGGACACGTGTCAAAATCTGAGAAGTTTGACTTTGCTAACGTGCGCCATGCCACATGTCAACATCACAGCTCATCTGCTAACGTGCGCCGTGCCACATGTCATCATCCTATGGTACCGACAATCGCCACGTGTCGCCACGTGTCGACTACATCATCACCATGTCAGTAGAACACCGAGTCAACTTTGCCACATCACCGCCACATCATCATCAGTAAATCACAGCGTGCCACGTGTTGCAATCCCATGGTGCCGACAATCACTATCGCCATGTGTCGCCACGTCATTGCCACATCAGCGCCACATCAGCACAATTATTGAATTAATCATCCACATCACCATGTCATCAGATAAGAATCTGTGCGGACTAATCAGCGCGTGACACGTGTCAGTGTCGCGACGCAAGAATAACTTGCGCGTCGCGATGTGAAGACCTTATTGACGCCTATAAATTCAGCTCGAAATTTCAGTTTCAGATGTACCTTCCTCTATGTAATTCTCTGAATAAATAAGGAGTTTGTATCTATTTTTCTTTTAATTTCAGTTTTGTAATTAATTTTATTTACTTTCTGTAATAGTAGTTTACTTTCTTTACTTTTTCAGTTTTTACTATTCAGCTATGAGGAGGTAACTTCCCCCTGTTAGGGTGAAATATAAAACTTTTATTACTGCTATTTAGATTAATCTCCCTTAATTATAATATATTCACCATTTAAAATTTGACTTAATGAGGATACCGCTATATTGGCCAGTTGGTAATTGATATTAAATTGGTTTTAATTTGACTAAGCAAGGATACCGCCTGGTTGGTCGGTTGGTAATTTACCACATATATGGCTAATTTATGGACAAATAATGTTACCACATTAATGGCTGGTTGGACTTAATTTGACTTAATCAGGTTACCACCTAAATGGCTGGTTGGTAATATCATCACAAGTTAATATATTATATTAAGAGAGATATCTAAAGTAGTAGTGACAAAAGTGGATCCTTTAACCCTAGTATTTTATTTTATTGTAATTTTACTTTTCAATATTTACTTTACCGTATTTACTTTTCAGTATTTTACTTTATGTCTTTTATTTTAAAGTTTTTACTAGTGACCGGTGCGTAATCACACGTGCATAACGCAAGCACACGTATCGTTCAAGTAATATAAAAATATTGATCCCATGAAGACTTAATTTCTACTGTTGTTATTAATTATTGATACTATTTATTTACAGGTATCTAATTAAAGGGAGAAGAGATTGATTGCTTTTGGTTGGTTAAATGTGGATTTGCTAAATAAATAAATAAAGGCACAAAAGAAAATACAAAGGAAAAATAAACAAAAGACACAAAAATCTAAGGTTGTGATTCCACACAATATTATTCTAATGATGAATTGATTCTCTTATATATGTGTAATAAATTAGTTTGCTAACCTGGAACACGAAGATATGCAAAAACCTCTGTCGATGGTCAGATGCAAATACCCAGTATAACCTAATTGAACCATATGTCTATGTCAACTAAATTACCTGGATTCATTAAGATTAAGTTCAAATTATGGCTACCCCCGCCCGACAGGTATATGTCTATCCTGTAAGGAAATCTATTAAAGGGTTATCTATCCTCAAGGAAGATCGTGGGCTATTGAATCTAAGGCTGAAACTTAAAATCCATTCGTCAAGTTTATTTTAAGTTTACCAAATCAATCTTATTAATGGCCAATTAACAAGAAGCAATAAGCTTAAGACTCAATCAACAAACTAAAAAATTACCCATAAAAAGAAAATCAATTATTAAATGTGTGGATATTGTGTTTCATCACTTCCCTAGAATAAAAATAAAATGCTGGGGGTTGGAGGATCCACTTTTACTATTTCTAATTTAGAAATCTCCCTTACTATAATATAGAATTTATCAGTGATATTACATACCAGCCATTTAGGCGGTATCCTCATTAAGTCAGATTTTAATTAAGTCCGACCAACCATAAAGGCGATATCATTATTTGTCCATAAACCAGCCATATAGGCGGTAATCATCTGTCACATAAAGACCGGCCATATAGGCGGTGTCACATTATGTCAAATAAATAAAACCAGCCATTAAGGCGGTATAACCTTTTATGTTAAATTATAATTTCCATATTATAATTAAGGGAGATTAATCTAAACTAAAATAATAAAAGCTTCACCCTTCCCCCAGCGGAATCTAACTACAAAACATAAAAGAAAAGAAAAGAAAAGAAACTACTACTATTATTGAAAATAAAAATACATAAATTAAATTACTAAAAATAAACACACAAGATGCAATCCTTAAATTCTTTACAAAAACCTAAGGAAAGCATGAGAATTACAAATGAAATGGCTTGGTATTTATAGGAAAATCTAAAGGCTTCCACCAATTTCTCCACCGATTGCTCCACCAATTACTCCACCAGACATGGCACCAAACATGGCACCAAACATGACACCAAATATGAAAGCATGTTTGATGGAAGTTTGACAATTTTTATTTTATATTTTGAAAATGACTATAGTAGTTAAACAAAATACACTGGATTGTTCATCAATTTCGGCCATGGAAACTTTAGAATTCGAAATTATTTTGACTTTCAAAGTTGTAGATCTCCGAGTCTTCTTCAATCGAAAACTTCAATCAGCTCAATCAGATATCAGATGAAAAGGTTATGGCCAAAATACAAAACTTGCGCGAAATTGGAATTTAAGACTGCACTTCGGTGACGCGTACAATAAATTTTCATTTTTGACCTTTTTTCCTCTGAATTTCATCATTTTAGCCCCGAGTTGATTCCATTAAGTCCCAATATTATTTTTATCTGCAAAATAAACAAAAACACATCAAAACATTCATAAAACTTGAGAAACTAAACAAAATATTAGGTTAAATGTGTGGGAAATAGTGATATATTACCACTCATCACACCCCCAAACCTAACATTTTGCTAGTCCTCGAGCAAAACAACAAAATAAAATGAAAAAAATAATTAAAATTAAACTAAGCCACTTTCTTAGGGATCACGGTTGCATTTAGCATATGCAACAAACCTTTAAACCCCTAGGTGTCCATAGTGGACGAGTTGTAGTCTCGTGAGGGCTTACAAAAACGATACCCACAAACTTTTGATGAAAGTAAAAAGATAGTAAAACTAATGCACACAAAAGAAAAAAGACAAGAGAAAAGAGAATAAAGAAGTTAGTGACTAAACAGGTGAAACTTCTACTCCAAGTTAGTAGTTGTTCTCTTTCTTTCTAAATTACCGAATAAGTAAATTCTCCGATTATTTTTCCATTCTTCATATACACAACCAACAAAATATTAATCAACTCATTTTGCCCACAATAGTCACAAGTGCAGTTGAGAAGAGAGTAATATTTTTGTCCTAAAGTTTTATCAGAATTCACACCTTTTTGTAGCAATGGAATAATTTTTTCTGATTTTTTTTCTTTGAATTTTTTTTATTTATATACAATATCTTCCGTCTATGTAGCGAGCTTTGGGCCAGTGGCTCCCAAACCAGTTGGCTTTAGGGCACTAGGTGTTAAGACACCCATACAGACTTAATTACTCAGACTTCAGATATAAATATATTTTGCAACATCTTCGATCCATGTAGCGAGCTTTAGGCCAGTGTTTCCCAAACCAGTTGGCTTTAGGGAACTAGATGTTAAAACACCCATACTGACTTAATAACTGGGATCTCAGATGTTTTTTTCACACTTTTTTCTCTTTTTTTTTCTTTTTTTTCTTACTCCATTGCCATTTATAGATGCTTCCTCCAATTAAACTAGAGCACTGAATATTACAAACTTTTCAATTACAGCTTATGTCTGTATCTTACCATGCATGTTGATAATACCTGTCAACTGAGCTAGGAAGGTTCATTTTAGTCAGTTTTATGGAGAATTCACAAATTAAATAATTCAAAAGGAAATAAACAAAACTTAACTTTTTTCGAAAATAGGTTTGAGATACGTATCAAGAGTAGAAACTCCTTACACAGCTATCTCTCACCAATTTCACCTGATTAATCAAGTTAAAAATAAAAACACAAAATATTTTTTGATTTTTTGTAAAATTTTTCAATTTTTTTGTATTTTGCGAAAAATTTAGGAATAAAAATAAAAACATCAAAATAAAAATAAAATACTAGTCAACTATTCCCCTCCCCCAAACCTGAATGAGACATTGTCCCCAATGTCTTAAATAATAGAAGAAGATTTTAGAAGATAGTACATAGTTAGCTGAAATTCTACATCTAAATGAAAAGTTAAAGGTTAAGATCCAGATTAATCCGACGCCTCTACCATGATTGTTATCGGACCAGTTTATCTTGGAAAGAATAGGGTCAATTTGTGGTTCAAAGGCTAAGATTTGTTCAATTAAATCTGGGGCAGTTTTGGCAGTGAAGAGGAGTTCTTTTACAGGTTTTGACACGAACCCATTTCTCTGGGCATCATCAAGAAACACACAAAGAAAATCATAAATCCATCAACGTTGTACAGTCCAAGCGATTTCTGGTGTATGTTCAGGTTTGCCGAAGATAACACTGTAAAAATTTCCTCCATTGTGCCCAGTCCACCTGGCAAAGCAATAAAAGAATCAGCACGGTTAATCATTTCTACCAGTCGTTCAGACATACCTGGCACAATTAGTTCTTCTCCGTTTGATGGTCCAATAAGATTCGTCTCCGCCAAGGGTTTTGGGATGATTCCCAAGACTTGACTGCCTCCTTCCTGTACGGCCTTTGAAACGATCCCCATAAGTCCAAGATTGCCACCACCATATACTAAGTGCATATTCCTTGTAGCTAATAATCGACCCAATTCTTGTGCTGCTGTAACGTATTATGGTTTAGCACCAACACTAGTACCGCAAAATACACATATGTTTTCAACTTGTCTTCTTGAAGTGGCTTCCATGTTTTACTCTAGATGCCTTCAAAAGTGCAATGATGAGTTGAATTTATAACACCTGAAAAAGGTGAGTAAAAATAATAGCACTAGTACCTGCCAAATGACAATTATTAGTCAAACAGTAAAATAAATCATGATAGTCAAAAAGGTCTGGATTCTGTCGGAGAAAATAAAAGAAACAACAAAACAAATCACAATTATTAGGAAAAGACAAGAGATATAATATGTACAAGAAAAGTAGCGACTTGATTGACATCTATGCGTCAGGGACAAGTTTCCCATCCAATTTTCTTATAAATTGGCAAACATGGTCTTTTTGAGTCAGATTCCCGAGACTTAACTGTTGTCTTTCTTTTTGAAATTGTGTGTGTAATTTGCGAATAGCTATATGAACATATCAACTGGGATGCGTTCATCTCCATTTGACTAGTATTTTATTTTTATTTTGATGTTTTTATTTTTATTCCTAAATTTTTCGAAAATACAAAAAAAATGAAAAATTTTACAAAAAATCAAAAAAATATTTTGTGTTTTTGTTTTTAACTTGATTAATCAGGTGAAATTGGTGAGAGATAGCTGTGTAAGAATTTTCCACTCTTGATACGTATCTCAAACCTATTTTCGAAACAAGTTAATTTTTGTTTATTTCCTTTTGAATTATTTAATTTGTGAATTCTCCATAAAACTGACTAAAATGAATCTTCATATGCTCAGTTGACAGGTATTATCAACATGCATGGGAACATACAGACATAAGCTGTAATTGAAAAGTTTGTAATATTCAGTGCTCTAGTTTAATTGGAGGAAACATCTATAAATGGCAATGGAGTAAGCAAAAAAAGAAAAAGAAAAAAAAAGAAAAAAAGAGAGAGAAAAAAGTGTGAAAAAAACGTCTGAGATCCGAGTTATTAAGTCCGTAGAGGTGTTTTAACACCTAGTGCCCTAAAGCCAACTGGTTTGGGAGTCACTGGCCTAAAGCTCGCTATATGGATAGAAGATGTTGCAAAATATATTTATATCTGAAGTTTGAGTAATTAAGTCCGTAGAGGTGTCTTAACACCTAGTGCCCTAAAGCCAACTGGTTTGGGAGCCACTGGCCCAAAGCTCGCTACATAGACAGAAGATATTGTATATAAATTAAAAAAAACAAAAATCAAAGAAAAAAATCAGAAAAATCAGAAAAAATTATTCCATTACTACAAAAGGTGTGAATTCTGATAAAACTTTAAGATAAAAATATTACTCTATTCTCAACTGCACTTGTGACTATTGTGGGCAAAATGAGTTGATTAATATTTTGTTGGTTGTGTATATGAAGAATGATAAAAATAATCGGAGAATTTACTTATTCGGTAATTTAGAAAGAAAGAGAACAACTACTAACTTGGAGTAGAAGTTTCACTTGTTTAGTCACTAACTTATTTTTTCTCTTTTCTCTTATCTTTTTACTTTTGTGTGCATTAGTTTTACTATCTTTTTACTTTTATCAAACGTTTGTGGGTATCATTGCTGTAAGCCCTCACGAGACTACAACTCGTCCACTAGGGACACCTAGGGGTTTAAAGGCTTGTTGCATATGCTAAATGCAACCATGATCCCTACGAAAGTGGCTTAGTTTAATTTAATTATTTTTTTTGCATTTTATTTTGTTGTTTTGCTCGAGGACTAGCAAAATGTTAAGTTTGGGGTTGTGATGAGTGGTAATTATATCACTATTTCCCACTCATTTAACCTAATATTTTGTATAGTTTCTCGATTTTTATGAATGTTTTAATGTGTTTTTGTTTATTTTGCAGATAAAATAATATTGGGACTTAATGGAATCAACTCAGGGCTAAAACGATGAAATTCGGAGGAAAAAACGTCAAAAACGAAAATCAGGAGGTCTCATATGATGCTTGACTTGGATGGAAGTTCCATTCTGTCAAGCTTCTGGGCGATATCTCTGATATGTACTCCCCAAAACAGAGATGTTTCGCCTGAATTCAATGGATCTTCAATAAGGTCAGATATTTGCTCCTCCATTTGCTCTGCTTCTTGCTCATTCTCCATCTTTTCTTCACATATGTATTTTAGGATTTCCGCATTCTGCATGCTCCATAAGTGTTAATCTGAGGATGTAAAGATATTCTGATTTTAGGTCTTCATCCTCTGATCTGAGTGAAATGATTGGCTCAGGTAGATCTTCTTCAAACATTTGTGCAATGGATGCTCCAAGATCTTCATTTTGAGGATACCGAATTTATCCTCAATTTTTGTTGGCACAAACAGCTCTGCTTTTTCATCTTCATCAGAGTCCGAATAACAAAAATCAAATAGAGACTTTTCTGGTTTGGGCTCCTGAACTGATACCTCTGATTCTTGATACTGCTCACCTCCTCTTTTGCTAAATTGTAATCGTGAAATGCTTGGTACTCGAAGGCTTCATCAGTGTCATCTGAAGATGCTCCTTGAGGTATGTAGATCTGGTTTTCTGTTAATTGTCTCGCTTGATCTATTATTCTTTGTAAGGTTGCTACTTGGTCCTCTATTTGACTCTGAAACATTTCAGCCATTGCATTCAACTTTTCGTCTTGTTTCTTGAACCAATCTTTTAGCATGTCAATCATCTGATCTTCCTCTGATGGTCCTGGTTGTTGATGAAGATCGTAGGCAGATGGTGGATAAGATGGAAAATGTGGTTCAGTGAAATATGCTGGTTCTTCATACCTTGATTGATTCCGATAATGCTGGCACTCTGAAAGGTATATACATTGATCACTCGGGTGGTTCCCATCGCATATCACACATCTTCACATTGCATTTTGATGAGCAAATGTAGTATTGCTTGGTTCTGACATCCAGTGATAATTATTAGGTTGGACAACAGGCCTTAGAAAATCAGACTGTTGCTCCCATATTTGGGGTGTATCTTCTTCTAGTAAAGCTTGAAATCTCTCAATCTCCCAATAATGTTCCATTTTTCAACCACCTGAAAACAAAAGAAAGAAATAAAAATTACAGATAAAAATAAAGAAAATCAGATACAAGTAAATTGGATAGCTTCAAAATTAATAACTCAAGAAAAATAAGTCCCCGGCAACGGCGCCAAAAACTTGACTTGTGCATAATCACACGCGTATAACGCAAGCGCACATATCGTTCAAGTAGTATAAAAATATCGATCCCACGAGGACTTAATTTCTACTGTTGTTATTAATTATTGGTACTATTTATTTACAGGTATCTAATTAAAGGGAGAAGGGATTGATTGCTTTTGGTTGGTTGAATGTGGATTTGCTAAATAAATAAATAAAGACACAAAAGAAAATACAAAGGAAAAATAAACAAAAGACACAAAAATTTAAGGTTGTGATTCCACACAATATTATTCTAATGATGAATTGATTCTCTTATATATGTGTAATAAATTAGTTTGCTAACCTGGAACACGAAGATATGCAAAAGCCTCTGTCGATGGTCAGATGTAAATACCCAGTATAACATAATTGAACCATATGTCTATATCAACCAAATTACCTGGATTCATTAAGATTAAGTTCCAATTATGGCTACCCCCACCCGACAGGTATATGTCTATCCTGTAAAGAAATCTATTAAAGGGTTATCTATCCTCAAGGAAGATCGTGGGCTATTGAATCTAAGGCTGAAACCTAAAATCCCTTCGTCAAGTTCATTTTAAGTTTACCAAATCAATCTTATTAATGGCCAATTAACAAGAAGCATTAAGCTTAAGACTCAATAAACAAACTAAAAAATTACCCATAAAAAGAAAATCAATTATTAAGTGTGTGGATATTGTGTTTCATCACTTCCCTAAAATAAAAATAAAATGTTGGGGGTTGGGAGATCCACTTATACTATTTCTACTTTTGAAATCTTCCTTACTATAATATAGAATTTATCAGTGATATTACCAACCAGCCATATGGGCGGTATCCTCATTAAGTCAGATTTTAATTAAGTCCGACCAACCATAAAGGCGATATCATTATTTTTCCATAAACCAGCCATATAGGCGGTAATCATCTATCACATATAGACCGGCCATATAGGCGATGTCACATTATATCAAATAAATAAAACCAGCCATTAAGGCGGTATAACCTTTTTTGTTAAATTATAATTTCCATATTATAATTAAGGGAGATTAATCTAAACTAAAATAATAAAAGCTTCACCCTTCCCCCAGCGGAATCTAACTACAAAACATAAAAGAAAAGAAAAGAAACTACTACCATTACTGAAAATAAAAATTCATAAATTAAATTACTAAAAATAAACACACAAGATGCAATCCTTAAATTCCTTACAAAAACCTAAGGAAATCATGAGAATTACAAATGAAATGGCTGGTATTTATAGGAAAATCTAAAGGCTTCCACCAATTTCTCCACCGATTGCTCCACTAATTGCTCCACCAGACATGACACCAAACATGGCATCAAACATGGCTGCAAACATGGCACCAAAAATTCAAACATGTTTGGTGGAAGTTTGACAATTTTTATTTTATTTTATTTTATTAATTTTATTTTATATTTTGAAAATGACTATAGTAGTTACACAAAATATATTGGATTATTCATCAATTTCAGCCATGGAAACTTCAGAATTAGAAAATATTTAAATCTTCAAAGTTGTAGATCTTTAAGTCTTCTTCAATCTTCAACTTGAATCAGCGCAATCGGATATCTGATGAAAAAGTTATGGCCAAAATACGAAACTTGCGCAAAAGTGGAATTTAAGACTGTATTTCGTGACGCGTACAGTAAATTTTCGTTTTTGACCTTTTTTCCTCTGAATTTTATAGTTTTAGCCCCGAGTTGATTCCATTAAGTCCCAATATTATTTTTATCTGCAAAATAAATAAAAACACATCAAAACATTCATAAAACTCGAGAAACTATACAAAATATTAGGTTAAATGAGTGGGAAATAGTGATATAATTACCACTCATCAACTAGCCCTAGTTATGTGTTGTAACTAAGTTAGTTATATAGGGTTGTGATGAATTCTAATATCACCGGTTTATAAGGGGTTATGTTATAGTTTGGGTAATTTAAAGGTTTACTTATTAAGTTTTAAACTTAATGCTTCTTGTTAACTGGCCACTAATAAGATTGATCTGGTAAATCTAAAATAAACTTGACAAAGGAATTTTAGGTTTCAACCTTAGACTTAATGGCCCACGATCTTCCTTGAGGATAAATAACCTTTTAATAGTTTTCCTTACATGATAGACATATACCTGTCGGCGGGGGTAACCATAATTGGAACTTAATCTTAATGAATCCAGGTAATTTGGTTGACATAGACATATGGTTCAATTGGGTTATACTGGGTATTTGTATTTGACCGTCGACATAGGCTTTTACATAATTTCATGTTCCAGGTTAGTAAACCGATATATTACACAAACATGAAATAACCACTTCATCTTTTAAAAGATATTGGAAAGATTCACAACCCTGGATAGTTTCTTAATATTGAATTTTATTTAATTTAATTTTGAGCAATTTTATTTACTTGTTTTTAAGTTTAAAATCATCACCATTTCAAATCAATCAATCAACCTGTTAGATACTAGTAATCATTTGACCTCATAAGATTAATAGATTAGGTATTAAGTCCTTGTGGCATCGATACTTTTTATACTACTTGAACAATACGTGCGCTTCCGTTATACGCGTATGAAAGCATCGGTCAATATACCACAAGGGATAACACACATGAACACAAGGGATAACACACATGAACATTAATGCAAATGTAAGTGGACATGAAAATAGATGCAAAATAATATAACAAAACATAAATAAAAGTAAAAGCGAGACGATAAAATAAAGATAAAATAAAATAAAGATAAACAGTAAAATAAATGCAAAATAATGAAATAAAGATAAACAATAAAGTAAATGCAAAATAATAAAATAAAGATAAATAATAAAATAAATGCGGAATAAGAAAATAACAATGAAAGTTAATGAATAAATAAATATTAAAAAAATAAATAACGGAACTTCAAATAAAGATGTGACCAAAAGATTTGGCCGTCCTTGATATAGGACCTCGCATACCCGGTTGGACATATTTCACGTCCAACTAGGCATGCCGCATCCAGAACAAAAATAAATATAGTAAAGGGTGCTCTCAGGTCTTACCTTTTAAGTCGCTTTCTTAGAAGTACGTTTGGCCGCCGCCGAAAGGAATAAAACTTCACTATTTTTCTGATTTGCTTGTTCGCTATTTTTGCTCACTGTTTCGCTGTTTCTGCTCGCTGTTTTGCTATTTTTAGGCTGTTATTTATAATATTTTTAGGCTGTTATTTTTACTATTTTTGGGCTGCTATTTTCGTCATTTTTCTCACTATTTTTGGCTCACTATTTCACATTTTTAATGCAGTTTTTGTGGGCTATTTTGCGTGATTTTGGCACTGTTTTGGAGGTTGTTGTTTTTTTTTTGGTGATTAGCTGCTGGTTTTGGGTGATAAAGGCTGCTTTTGGGTTATTTAATCGGTGGAGGGGCTGCTATTGAAGGGTTCTTGTGCTATCGGTTTGTGGTTTAATTTGTTGTTGTGTGTGTCGATGGAGGGTTCTTGTTAGCTTAGGATTTTATTGCTGCTTGGTCGGTGGATTGTGTTTGTTTGTTGATGGCGTGTGTGTCTGTTTGTTGATGGCGTGTGTGTGTCTCATGAATGGTGTGTGTAGCTGCCATGTGGTGTCTTTTGTTTGTTTGGCTTTTTGGGTGGCTTTGTTTGTATTTTCTTTTTGTGGAGGGCAGGCTTGAGGCTTTGTTATGCTTGTTGGTTTGTGCTTGTATGGGGCTGCTTTTGGTGGAGGCTTGAGGGTGTATTTTATTGTTTGTGTTGATATTTTATGTCGGTCAGGGCTTAGCTTTGCTGAATGGCCATGCAAAGTCTCTAGGGTTTCTCGTGTGCCTATGCCGTGTGAGCTTATTGTTGTGTGAACCCGTGAGTGGCTTTGTGGCCTGTGAGTGTTTTTTTACGTGTGTGTGCTGTGTGCCGAGTGTGTGTGTAAGAGAAATGTGTGTGAGTGTGTGTTACCGAGTGTGTGTGTGTAAGAGAAAGGTATATATATGTGTCAGCCGTGTGTGTGTGTCTTAGTGGTATGTGTGTTAGTTGTCTATGTGTATTACCGTGATGAGGTTTTAATTTTAGAGTTTTCCCTTTCAGCATTTGTTTCCCGCGACTTATCAGGTAGTGCCTCCATACGAGGTTCATCATTGGGATTTATGCAAAAATGAAGTGCCTACAAATAGATCTTCATGTTTTCCCTTCATCTTGCGGGTAACTGACTCTACTTATTCTCCGAGTTTTTGTAACTCTGCCTGAGGCCCAACTATCCTTCCCGTGACATACTCAGCCATGTCATCATAAAAAACAGGGATTTCTTCGCTCACCATATTTGGGGGCTCCTCAGGCCTTCCATTCTCATTGTTTTTTGTTCCCATTGTGCGGGGTACTGTCAGATTGGCCACATCGTTGGTTAAAGCTTGTAGTTGCTCGGTAATTTTGGTGATATTGGTCTCCAATTGATCCAAACGGGAACCTTCGCCGTCTGACTCATCCATGCTTGATAACCTCTTCTTGACAAGTCTTCATTCTACTCTAACCCAACAAATATCTATAATGGCTTTTAAGATAAGAGGTCAGCATGATGCGTGTATGCATGAGATGCATGTGGTTATCAAAACAACATATACCCTTCCAACCTTTATTCCTCCCGCACCCATGGTAAGTCTATTTCTGCCCTAGGTATGACTCATTTCATGCACCAATGTGCATACACAAAATCATTCTCTCCTATGCTATAGGGGTTGGCTACCTCTGTCCCTCTTCATCAGTAAAAGACAATGACTGCTCATTTACAAGATCGACTAAGCCTATTATGAGGATCGTGTCATTGTCTAGAAATGATGTATTAGGCCCTCGGTAATCACGATTGTGGCGGAGACGGACTTGGAGATATGCAAAAGTATACAAATATGCCATAACAAGGCATACTCTTCCTGGATGAAAGCCAGTGTAGATATCGGACTCATGCATCTGGCATAATCAGATCATGTTTGGACCTTCTAAGCCCATCAAGGTTTTCATGCAAGTTGGCCCGTTATTATTTTAAAGCGTTTAATCATATTATCGCGAGGTTTAAACTTGTCCCAATTAAAAAGGCCCAACAGGTTTACACTTTTGCAATAAGGTGGCTAAATAACTTCAAATATTAGGGGGCCCAAACATAATGTGGCCCATCATCACTTTGAAAACTTTTGGCCCAATCATCATAAGATACAAACTCGTCCCAGTTTATGTGGCCCAACAAGTTCGTATCATATGACAAGAAGCCTAAATGGATCCAAATGATAATGGGCCTAAACACAAGCATGAGGGGTAGCTTCTATAGGGCACATAACCATGGTTCCTATACGGCCTTACAAGGGTATGGACAAGGCTCTCATTGGTGAAGGGTTGTGTTGGACAATTGTGACCCATATCATCACTATTTGTAAAAGACATTGTGGTTTTTATACAAATTAACTATGTGATAATGGAAATTGCTATTTTATCATTTTGTAAATAGATTACTTGAATACATAAATGATAAAAGTCCTTATGATTAGTTCCGGATTAATAAGATATGAGACAATATCATTCCACAAAGGTTTAATCATTAAATATACATAGTCGTAGTATTATCGAGACTGGACATCGATAATGCAGACTATACTAGTATTGTACTTGTGCGCGTTATGGAAGAGTAACGACACAGTTCTCATATATTTAAGTATTGGATATTTATGCAAGTGTGATAGGAGGTTGTGTTTACCGATGGTACAAAAATAACTTCGCTCTGGATAGACCCCTCGGAATCCCATTGGTAGTATGACTATGTGTCTATGGGAATCCGAATCATGTTAGATGTATTTGGTCTTAACCTGAGGCTTGCATCGCTAGTACTTACGACAATACGCTTTGGTTTTGGTTGTCTAGGGCTTTAACATGTTATGTGTACGTCTCTTCTGGGTTTATTGAGAATCGTAGTGTATTGGGTGTGATGTCAAGATGGAAGTATCACTTCAGTCATATGGAGATGATGATCACGCATGGATATAGAACTGGTACTCTAATATGTTGCAACTATCGGGATAATATGACAAGGTCATGATTATCCGATTAAATAGACTAGTTACTAGTGATACGATATATGCTTCGTACGAGGCATACATTATTCCAGCCCCATGCCTAACATGTGACATCCGATATTGGATCGTAATACGCAATACTTAGTATACTACGCCTGATATATATTATGTATTCCTTAAAATAATATTTCTGGAGAATTGGGTAGGCACAGTACTTTGCTAGAATCCAACCATGTCTTGTAAATCGGTAAGAATGTGGTACGAGGTGCGCACGTGTTCGGATAGTCCGACGACCA
The DNA here is from genome assembly GCA_019454045.1 of Zanthoxylum bungeanum. Lineage (NCBI taxonomy): Eukaryota > Viridiplantae > Streptophyta > Magnoliopsida > Sapindales > Rutaceae > Zanthoxylum > Zanthoxylum bungeanum. Next base: position 80,082 of record SKCR01032777.1, on the reverse strand, counting down.
GATTTACTGCCAATATATCCAAGGATCTCATTGGTCACTTCCCGAAGATTCACCGATGACGTTTGACTCGAGCAGAATTAATCTGGGACTAATTATGAGAGAGAAAATTAATCTAGGATTAATTACGGCGAGAATTTATCTGAGATAAAATTCAAATAGAAGAGAGAGAATGATTCATTTGGAGTTAATCGATTAAATAATATATTCGATATATTAAATGAAATTAGATTTCATAGCGAAATTAAAATTGGATTTTAATTCGGGCGAACGAATTAATTTAGAATTAATTCACGAGCGACTTTCGTAATAATTTTGCGAGGCATTATTATTTAATTAAATTTGATTTAATTAAGTCGCAACGAAAAATTCGTTAATTTGAAATTAACGAACCCGAGCCCGAAATATGTTTTGCGGGCCCACTCGAATTTTGAATTTAAAGTGGGGCCACCTACTCACATCACTAGTCAACTTTATTTAGCTTTTGGTTGATAGAAGTTGGTAGTTGGTGTTAGCTTGTAAATTACACAAACTTTATTTTATTTGATTTGTGTAAGACATTTACCAACTTTGGATATTTGGTATTTGATATTTAATTTTGGAAAATCAAAACAAGTTACAATCTCTCTCTCTCTCATCCTCTCAATTGCCGTGAGTTGCTTCTCCCATTTTGGAAATTTTGTTTCAAAATTCTTCATTGCTAGCACACAAAGGAGTCTACAAAGGTGTTAGGGAAACCTATCCAAGAGTTTGGAATTCAAAGGAAGGCTTGGAGCTCTTCTTAAAGGACAAAATTTTGTAATCTCTACATCCACTTAGCCGATCATTGTAAGTATTTTTCCGCAAACTTACCTTGATTATTCACACAATTTTATGCTTAGAAGATCCTTGGCATGTTCTAGGAACCCAACAATTGTATCATGAGCCAATTTTAAGCATGAAATATATTAGGGTTCATATACTTTAATTTGGGTATTTTGCTTGGAGCTTGTTTTGTCCAAATTGATTGTTTGGTTATGCTTATATTTTGATAACTTAGAGTTATGCATGATTAATTTGAGAAAAATTGAATAGATTAATTTTCCCCAATTTGTTAGTCACGACCGAATGTATGGACCTTAGGATCTCATGGTGATTTTTGATTTTTTGGACCATTGGATGTGTTTAAATGCATGAGATATATTGATTTATGATTTAATTGGATTGAAATCAAAATTGGTTAATATTATGCATGATTACCGTGAGATGAGAAGCATGGAATGAGGTTGATTTTGCTTAAATTGTGTTGGACATGAATTGAATATGTTAAAGCATGATTAATTAGGTAATTGGTGTTTTGGAAATATTAATTTAACTAATTAATTATGACTAATACACTTTAATTAAAAATTATGATATTTGGAATATTGTAATTAAATAAATTAGTCTCCAATTTGGAATTGGGCTAAAATTATTGTATTTGGGCTTAATGTGCTTGGTTGGGCCAAGTTGGTTTATGACATTTGGATTGGATCCAAAGTGGGCCTAAAACCATTCCATAAAGTTCAAATATAATAATTGGGCCTTTAAATATTTAATTGGGCCTAATGGGCCAAAATTAATTTTATGACAAATGATGATTCCTTATTGGGCTTTGGTTGCCAAAGTCCATGCTTTAAGAATTAATTAAAAGCCCATTGGACTTTAATTAAATTGACATTGGATGTTAATTGGGCCTTTGAGACCCATTAAGATTGGATTTAGAATCTAAGTCTAAAAAGCACAAATATAAGTGTAATTATTTAATTTGGAATTAAATTAGAATTAATATTGAATACAAATTAAATTGGATTTAAAATTTTAATTCGATATAATTCAAGAATACAAACTTTGAGTACTTATTCTTAAACGAGTTGGACTCGCGCAAATCAAATCGTTGTTTGAATATTGGATGGTCATTAATTCAATGATTAATTAATTGGATTAGATTAATTGAATAACATGCTTTGTGTGAATACATGGATGTATTGTATGTATAGTGTATATCAGATGGATATTAGAAGGGTGAGGGCAATTTTGGAAATTGTTGTAATAAATTTAGAATTTATTAAATTGGACATGCGTGTCCAGCCTTATATTGAGTAGTCGGGCCTAAGCCTGAAATTGAGTAGTCGCTTGAGCTTTAGCTTTGGAAGACTCACATCGATGACAACTCAACTGCTCAATCCATCATGCTCGCTGCAATGACCCCTCAATTTCGTCGCCAGAACAAGGGATTGGATCCCTATACTATGATGTTGAAATTGAAGGACCTTCACCGATCTAACCTTAGATCGCAGAAGTACGAGTTGTAGAAGAAGCTCTTTCGCTCTCGTATGTCAGAGGGTACATCTGTTGAGCACCATGTGTCACAGATGATTGCTGACATCGAACAGCTGGGTCAGCTAGGCATAACCTTTGAGGCTGAGACTTCCATAGATTTGATCTTACAGTCTCTTCCTTACAGCTGGAGTGGGTTCATCATGAACTACAATATGATGAACCAAGAAAATACTCTTGAAGAGTTAATGTCAATGCTGAAAGAGGTAGAAAAAGAGCTATTAAAGGGCAAGAAGCGTGAGGCGCACTTCGCTTCAACATCTCAATCTGCCAAGCCTTGGCCAAAGGCTACTGGAGGTGTAAAGAAATAGAAGAAGAAAAAGAGCAAGGCCAAATCATCAAAGTCTTCTGGGAAGGCAAATGATAAATCCCAAGATGTCTGCCTGCAGTGTGGCAAACGGTGTCACTATAAGCGTGACTGCCGTGAGTACAAAGCGCACATGAAGGAAATCAAAGCGGGCAAGGCACCGGCTTCAGGTATATTTGTTATAGAAATAAACATGTCTACTTCAAGTTTTAAAAATTGGATTTTTGATTCTGGTTGTGGTACTCATATATGTACTGATGTGCAGGATCTGCAGATTAGCAGGAGACTGGCTTCAGGAGAGATAGACCTCCGAGTTGGAAATGGGATTAAAGTCGTCGTTTTGGCTGTTGGGACCTATATTTTGGAACTGCCCTCGGGGCATGTACTTATATTATTAGACTGCTATTATGTACCTAGTTTGACTAGGAATATTATTTATGTATCTTGTTTAGCCCAATGTGGGCATACTTTTGTATTCAGAAACACATGGTGTTTTGTTTATGAAAATGATATTGAGATATGTAGTGCTGATGTGAATAATGGTCTTTATATTTTGAATATAAATCAATCTCAAACATATAACGTAACAAACAAAAGGCTTAAATTAAGTAACAAAGATGAAACTTATATGTGGCATTGTCGTCGGGGATACATTGACAAGACTCGCATATCCACACTTTCGAAGAGTGGGTACTTGGACGGATTTGATCCAAATTCATATGACATCTGCGAATCTTTTTATTGGGCAAAATGCCTAAAACACCTTTTAGCGGTAAAGGTGCACGTGCCACCGAACTGTTAGCCCTCATTCATAGTGACGTATATGGGCCTATGTCTAGCAAGGCTAGAGGTGGATATGAATACTTCGTAACCTTTACGGATGATGCATCGCGTTATGGTTATGTGTATCTTATGAGACACAAATCGAAAACCTTTGAGAAATTCAAAGAGTTTCGAAACGAAGTAGAAAAACAGACCGGAAAAAGTATTAAAATATTACGGTCGGACCGTGGTGGAGAATACTTGAGCAATGAGTTTCTCGATTACTTGAAAGAATATAGTATTCTTTCACAGTGGACTCCTCTCGGAACACCTCAATTAAACGGTGTGTCCAAACGGAGAAACCGAACTTTGTTGGACATGGTAAGGTCCATGATGAGTCGCACTGAGCTACCAATTTCCTTCTGGGGATATGCATTGAACAATGCAATACTTATTTTGAATAAGGTTCCATCAAAGTCTATTCAACAGACTCTATATGAAATATCGACAGGAAAGAAACCAGGTTTCTCATTCCTGAAGATTCGGGGATGCTGGGCATACGTTAACGTTTGGATAATACCAAACTAGAACCCAAATTGGATAAGTGCCTATTTGTAGGTCATTCTAGGGAAACCAAATGATATTACTTCTACCACCCACAAGAGAACAAAGTATTTGTTGCTCTACATGCGGTTTTTCTCGAAAAGGAATTCCTAAATGCAGTGGTAAGTGGGAGGAAAGTAGAACTCAATGAAAATCAGAGTGATACTGTTCCTCGCATTGATTCCTTAACGGAACATGAACAGTTCACCAGGGATGAGATTGTACCATAATCTTCTAATACACAAGAACGACGTAGGTCAGAGAGAGTCAGAAAACAACCTGAGAGGTATTGGTTTCTGATCTCACCTCATGTGGATATTAATCTTATTGAGGATAATGAGCTGGTTGCGTATGAGGAAGTGATACAAGATATCGACTCTGCTTTATGGCAAGAAGCCATGAAGTCCGAAATGGATTCCATGAATACCAACCAAGTTTGGACACTGGTTGATGCACCAGAAGGCGTAAAGCCTATTGGTTGCAAATGGGTCTTCGAAAAGAAGACTGGCATGGATGACAACATACAAACGTACAAAGATAGGCTTGTAGCGAAAAGGTATCTTCAACTACATGGTGTAGATTATGATGAAACTTTTTCAACTGTTGCCATGATTAAATCCATTCGGATTATGCTTGCTATTACTGCATATTTTGATTATGAAATATGGCAGATGGACGTCAAAACCGCTTTCCTTAACAGAAACATTTTGGAGGATGTTTATATGCAACAACCTGATGGTTTTATCGTACCAAAACATGCAAACAAGTTTTGTAAATTAAATCGATCCATTTATGGATTAAAGCAAGCATCGCATTCTTGGAACCAACGTTTTGATGAGATCATAAAAGAATATGATATCGTTCAAAATGAAGATGATCCTCGTGTATATAAGAAGGTTATTGGGAGTGCACTGACATTCATTGTCCTTTACGTAGATGATGTATTGCTTATGGGCAATGACATTCCCATGCTATAATCGGTGAAAGCTTAGCTTTCATTAAAATTCTCCATGAAAGATCTGGGAGAAGCAGTCTTTATTCTGGGAATAAATATCTACCATGATAGATCTAGAAAACTGCTTGGACTCTCCCATAACCGTACATTGATAAAATATTGAAGAGATTCAACATGGATCATTCTTAGAGGGGACTGTTGCCAGTGTCACATGGCATCACTCTATTTAAGGACATGTGTCCTAAAACTCAAGATGAGAGAGACAACATGAGTCGGATCTCGTTCGCTTCTACAGTCGGATCGATCATGTATGCCATGATATATACGCGACCTGATGTCTCGTATGCTTTGAGCATGTGTAGTCGCTATCAGGCCGATCCAGGTGATGGTCACTGGGTTGCGGTTAAGAACATCCTTAAGTATCTTAGACGAACTAATGATGCTTTCTTAATCTATGGAGATGGAGAACTTGAGGTAACTGGGTTTACCGATGCAAGTTTCCAAACCGATAAAGACGACTATAAGTCGCAATCCGAGTACATATTTTGTTTGAACAAGAGAGCAGTGAGCTGGAAATCTTCCAAGCAAGAGACTGTTGCCGATTCAACAATAGAAGCAGAATATATTACTGCAGCTGAAGCAGCAAAAGAGGTAGTTTGGATTCATAAATTCCTAATTGGATTAGGTGTAGTTCTGTTAATAGCTGAGCCTGTTCCTTTGAATTGTGACAATAACGGGGCTATAGCACAGGCTAAGGAACCACAGTCTCATCAATGATCCAAACATGTACTTCAACGTTTCCATCTGATTCGTGAGATCATACATCATGGCAAAGTGAAGATCGAGAAGGTCGCATTAGATGAAAACATTACAGATCCGCTGACAAAGGCTATTTCTCAGCAAATGTTTGAGCGACATGTACATAGTTTAGGTGTTAGATACTTGAGTGATTGGCTATAGGCCAAGTGGGAGATTCTTGGACAATTGTGACCCATAGCATTATTATTTGTAAAAGACATTGTGGTTTTTGTACAAATTAACTATATGACAATGGAAATTGCTATTTTATCATTTTGTAATTAGATTACTTGAATTATAAATGATAAAAGTCCTTATGATTAGTTCCGGATTAATAAGAGATGAGACAGCTGATCGGTGCGTAATCACATGCGTATAACGCAAGCGCACGTATTGTTCAAGTAGTATAAAAATATCGATCCCACGAAACTTAATTCCTATTATTTTTAATTATTGAATCTATTTATTTATCAGTGATATTACAACCAGCCATATAGGCGGTATCCTCATTAAGTCAGATTTTAATTAAGTCCGACCGACCATAAAGGCGGTATCATTATTTGTCCATAAACCAGCCATATAGGCGGTAATCATCTGTCACCTAAAGACCGGCCATATAGGCGGTGTCACATTATGTCAAATAAATAAAACCAACCATTAAGGCGGTAAACCTTTTAGTTTGAATTATAATTTCCATATTATAATTAAGGGAGATTAATATAAATTAAAATAATAAAAGCTTCACCCTTCCCTCAGCGGAAATCTAACTACTAAACATAAAAGAAAAGAGAATAAAAAAAAAACTACTACTATTACTGAAAATAAAAATGCATAAATTAAATTACTAAAAATAAACACACAAGATGCAATCCTTAAATTCCTTACAAAAATCTTAGGAAAGCATGAGAATTACAAATGAAAAGGCTTGGTATTTATAGGAAAATCTAAAGGCTTCCACCAATTTCTCCACCGATTGATCCACCAATTGCTCCACCAAATATGGCACCAAACATGGCATCAAACATGGCACCAAACATGGCATCAAACATGGCACTACATGGAAAGCATGTTTGGTGGAAGTTTGACAATTTTTATTTTTTATTTTTTATTTTATTAATTTTATTTTTTATTTTGAAAATGACTATAGTAATTACTCAAAGTACACTAGATTATTCATCAATTTCGGCCTTCCCCACTTCCGAATTCGAAAATATATAAATCTTCAAAGTTGTAGATCTTTGAGTCATCTTTAATCTGCAACTTGAATCAACTCAATCGGATATCGGATGAAAAAGTTATGGCTAAAATACCAAATTTACACAAAACTGGAATTTAGGACTGCACTTCGTGACGCGTATAGTAAATTTTCATTTTTGACCTTTTTTGCTCCAGATTTCATCGTTTTAGCCCCGAGTTGATTCCATTAAGTCCCAATATTATTTTTATCTGCAAAATAAACAAAAACACATCAAAACATTCATAAAACTAGAGAAACTATATAAAATATTAGGTTAAATTAGTGGGAAATAGTGATATAATTACCACTCATCACACCCCCAAACCTAACATTTTGCTAGTCCTCGAGCAAAACAACAAAATAAAATAACATAAATATCTTTAAAATAAAATTAAGCTAAGCCACTTTCGTAGGGATCACAGTTGCATTTAGCATATGCAACAAGCCTTTAAACCCCTAGGTGTCCCTAGTTGACGAGTTGTAGTCTCGTGAGGGCTTACAGCAACGATACCCACAAACGTTTGATAAAAGTAAAAAGATAGTAAAACTAATGCACACAAAAGCAAAAAGACAAGAGAAAAGAGAAAAAATAAGTTAGTGACTAAACAAGTGAAACTTCTACTCCAAGTTAGTAGTTGTTCGCTTTCTTTCTAAATTACCGAATAAGTAAATTCTCCGATTATTTTTATCATTCTCCATATACACAGCCAACAAAATATTAATCAACTCATTTTACCGACAATAGTCACAAGTGTAGTTGAAAAGAGAGTAATATTTTTATCCTAAAGTTATATCAGAATTCACACATTTTTTTAGCAATGGAATAATTTTTCGGATTTTTCGGATTTATTTAATTTTTTTGTTTTTTTTTGTTTTCTTTTTTATTTATATATAATATCTTCCGTCTATATAGCGAGCTTTAGGCCAGTGGCTCCCAAACCAGTTAGCTTTAGGGCACTAGGTGTTAAGACACCCCTATGGACTTAATTACTCAGACTTCAGATATATATATATTTTTTGCAACATCCTCGATCCATGTAGCGAGCTTTGGGCCAGTGACTCCCAAACCAGTTGGTTTTAGGGAAATAAGTGTTAAAATACCCCTAGGGACTTAATAACTCGGATCTTAGATGTTTTTTTTTTCCACTTTTTGTTTTCTTTTTTTTTTTCCCTTTTTTTTACTCCATTTCCATTTATAGATGATTCCTTCAATTAAACTAGAGCACTAAATATTACAAAATTTTCTATTACAACTCATGTCTGTATGTTACCATGTATGTTGATATTACCTGTCAGAATGAGCATATGAAGATCCATTTTAGTCAGTTTTATGGAGAATTCACAAATTAAATAATTTAAAATGAAATAAACAAAAATTAACTTGTTTTAAAAAAGGTTGAGATACGTCTCAGGAGTGAAAATTCCTTACTCGGCTACCTCTTACACCAATTTCACATTATTAGTAAAAAAAAAAACATAAAAACGCAAAATATTTTTGTAATTTTTGAAAATTTTTTAATTTTTTTTGTATTTTTCGAAAATTTTTGACTAAAAATAAAACAAGAAAAACAAGATACAAATTAACTGTTTCCCTCCCCAAACCTAAATGAGACATTGTCCCCAATGTCTTAAAAAAGTAGAAGAAGAGTTTAGAAGATCATACCTGACTAACTGAAAATCTACGAAAAATTAACGATTAAGATCTGTCCAATTTACACTTTTTACCACGATCGTTATCTCACCAGTTTAACTTGGAAAGAATGAGGTCGATTTTTGGTTCAAAGGCTAAGATTTGGTCAATTAATTCCTCGGCTTTTGTTGAAGTCAGGAAAATATCTTGTACTATTTTTGTGACGAACTCATGTCTCTTGGCTTCCACAAGAAATACAAACAGAAAATCAAAGAAATGGTCAATGTTAAGTAATCCAATGGGCTTCCGTTGAATGTTCAAGTGCACCCATGATGCCACTGTGAATATCTCTTCAAACGTTCCGAGCCCACCTAGTAACGTAATAAACGCATCAGCAGTATTGATCATTTTAAGGAGTTGTTCAGACATACCTGATATAATGCGTTCATCTCCATATGTTTTTCCGATTATGTGTTCGTCAAAGTTTTTGGAATGATTCCCAAAACATGGCCGCCACCCTCCTGAACGGCTTTTGAAAAGTTTCCCATCAATCCAAGATTGCCACCGCCATATACTAGGTGCATATTTCATTCTGCTATGACTCTCCCCAATTCTTTGGAGCCTCAATGAACTCTGGTTTATTACCAGAGTTGGATCCATAAAAAACACAAATTCGCTTGACTCGCTGCTGTGAAGTTGCTTCCATTTTTTGCTCTCTTATTTGGATGTATATCTGGATGTGTCGAAGAGAGAAATGTAGAGCTGAATTTATAGAATCTGAAAATGGGTGAGTAATAGTAGCACTAGTACCTGCCAAATGACAATTATTAGATGAACGTTAAAATAAATCGTGAAAAGTCAAAAAATTTAGGTATTGTCGGCGAAAATAAAGGAAATAAAAATAGAAAAGCAAATCAAAGCAATTATTAAGGCAACAAAATTTTGTACGCAATACGCCACTAGCTTAGTATAAATTCATAAGGATGCGTCTCAAGAATTCATTCTTTACTCAGCTATCACAAATGAATTAGCTCTCTTCTTTATGATTGCCAAACACCATTCCTTATGTCTTAAAATGATCCGTTTGTGGTTTTTCCTACAAAAATAACACACAAAATTAAAAAAAAAACTCTACAACATGTATACACAAAATATGAAAATAGAAATTACAACAAAGTGCATGGGTTGCCTCCCTGCAAGCACTAAATTTTTCATCTTCAGCCAGACGTGATTGAAATCTATCTGTCAATGAGGTTTCAGTGTCGTTTTGGATGTCCGATTAAAGACAATCCCATGAGCGTTGCTTTTGAAGGGTATTTTCCAACGGTAAAATGTCAATTGTTTTTCCCATTCAGTGCTTGTGCCACCTTTTTAATCTTTGCCACTCCAATGGTTCCTGAAAAGAAAGAAAGAAAATTAGGAGGTCTTGTATGGTGCTTGACTTGGAATGGAAGTTCCATTATGTCAAGTTTCTGGGTGATGTCTTTGATTTGTACTCCTCAATACAGTGATGTTTCCCATGAATGCACTGGATCTTCAATAAGGTCAGATATTTGCTCCTCCATTTGCTCTACTTCTTGCTCCACCTTTTCTTCATAGATGTATTTTAGGATTTCCGCATTTAATTCTTCATCTGTCATCTGTGAAATGCATGCTCCATAAGTTTCAACCTGAGGATGTAAAGAGATGTCAGATTTTAGGTATTCATCATCTGATATGACTGGCTCAGGTAGATCTTCTTCAAATATTTATGCAATGGACGCTCCAAGATCTTCATTTTGAGGACACAGAATTCCATCCTCATTTGTTGGTGTAGTTGGTACTAACAGCTCAGCTTCTTCAACCTCATCAGAGTCTGAATAATAAAAATCAAATCGAGACTTTGCTGGTTCAGGTTCATGAATTGATACCTCTGGTTCCTGATACTGCTTAGTCTCCTCCTCTGTTAAAGTGTCATCATGAAATGCTTGGTACTCGAAGGCTTCATCAGTGTCATCTGAAAATGATCATTGAGGTATGTAGCTCTGGTTTTCTGTTATTCGTCTCGCTTGATATGCTATTCTTTGTAAGGTTGCTGCTTAGTCCTCTATTTGACACTGAAACATTTCAGCAATTGCATCCAACTTTTCATCTTGTTTCTTGAACCAATCTTTGAGCATGTCAACCAATTGTTCTTCCTCTGATGGTTCCGGTTATTGATGAAGATCGTAGGTGGATGGTGGATAAGATGAAAAATGTGGTTCTGTGAAATATGCTGGATCTTCGTACCTTGATTGATTCCTATAATTCTGCCACTCTGAAATGTATATTTATTGATCCATCAGGTGGTTACCATCGCATATCATACATCTCCCCATTGAGTTCTGTTGAGAAAATGTAGTATTATTTAGTTGTGACATCCAGTGATAATTAGGCTGGACAACAGGCCTCAGAAAACTAGACTGTTGCTCCCTGATTTGGGGTGTATCTTCTTCTAGTAAAGCTCGTAATCTCCCAATCTCCCAATATTGTTCCATTTCAACCATCTGAAAAATAAAAGAAAGAAATAAAAATTATAGATAAAAATAAAAAAAAATTAGATACAAGTAAATTAGATAGCTTCAAAATTAACAACTCAAGAAATATAAGTCCCCGACAACGGCGCCAAAAACTTGACCGGTGCGTAATCACACGCGTATAACGCAAGCGCACGTATCGTTCAAGTTGTATAAAAATATCCATCCCACAAGGACTTAATTCCTATTGTTGTTACTAATTATTGAATATATTTATTTACAAGTATCTAATTAAAGAAGAAGAGAATGATTGCTTCTGGTTGGTTGAATGTGGATTTGCTAAGTAAATAAATAAAGACACAAAAGAAAATACAAAGGAAAAATAAACAGAAGACACAAAAATCTAGGGTTGTGATTTCACACAATATTATTCTAATGATGAATTAATTCTCTTATATATGTGCAATAAATTAGTATGCTAACCTAGAACACGAAGATATGCAAAAGCCTCTTTCGATAGTCAGATGCAAATTCCCAAAATAACCCAATTAATCATATTCCTATATCAACCAAATTACCTGGATTCATTAAGTTCAAGTTCCAATAGTGGCTACCCCCACCCGACAGATATATGTCAATCCTATAAGGAAATCTATTAAAGGGTTATCTATCCTCAAGGAAGATCGTGAGCTATTAAATCTAATGCTGAAACCTAAAATCCCTTTTCCAAATTCATTTTAAGTTTACCACATCAATCTATTGGTGATCAGGAAACAAGAAGCATTAAGCTTGAGATTCAATAAAAAACTAAAGATTACCCAATATATTATTAAATCAATTATTAAGTATGTGAATTTTTGTTTCATCACTTCCCTAGAATAAAAAATAAAATACTGGGGGTTAGGCGATCCACCTTACTAATTCTAATTTAGAAATCTCCCTTACTATAATATAGAATTTATCAGTGATATTACCAACCAGCCATATAGGCTTATCCTCATTAAGTCATATTTTAATTAAGTCCGACCCACCATAAAGGCGGTATCATTATTTGTCCATAAACTAGCCATATAGGCAGTAATCATCTGTCACCTAAAGACCGGCCATATAGGCGGTGTCGCATTATGTCAAATAAATAAAACCAGCCATTAAGGCGGTAAACCTTTTAGTTTGAATTATAATTTCCATATTATAATTAAGGGAGATTAATCTAAATTAAAATAATAAAAGCTTCACCCTCCCCCATCGGAAATCTAACTACTAAACATAAAAGAAAAGATAAGAAAAAGAAACTACTACTATTACTGAAAATAAAAATGCAAAATTAAATTACTAAAAATAAACACACAAGATGAAATCCTTAAATTCCTTACAAAAACCTAAGGAAAGCATGAGAATTACAAATGAAGTGGCTTGGTATTTATAGGAAAATCTAAAGGCTTCCACCAATTTCTCCACCGATTGCTCCACCAATTGCTCCGCCAAACATGGCACCAAACATGACATCAAAAATGGCACCAAACATGGCATCAAACATGTCACCCAACATGGCAAGCATGTTTGGGGGAGTTTGACAATTTTTATTTTTTATTTTTTTTTTTTTTTTTATTTTTTATATTTGAAAATGACTATAGTAATTACTCAAAATACACTAGATTATTCATCAATTTCGGCCTCCCCACTCCGAATTCGAAAATATTTAAATCTTAAAAGTTGTAGATCTTTGAGTCATCTTTAATCTGCAACTTGAATCTACTCAATCGGATATCGGATGAAAAGATTATGGCCAAAATACCAAACTTGCGCAAAATTGGAATTTAGGACTGCACTTCGTGACGCGTGTAGTAAAATTTTCGTTTTTGACTTTTTTTACTCCGGATTTCATCATTTTAGCCCCGAGTTGAGTCCATTAAGTCCCAATATTATTTTTATCTACAAAATAAACAAAAACACATCAAAATGTTCAAAAAAACTAGAGAAACTATATAAAATATTAGGTTAAATGAGTGTGAAATAGTGATATAATTACCACTCATCAACAGTATCAATCCACAAAGGTTTAATCATTAAATATCCCTAGTAGTAGTATTATCGAGACTGTAAATCGATAATGTGGAATAGACTAGTATTGTACTTGTGCGCGTTATGGAAGAGTAACGACATAGTTCTCATATATTTAAGTATTGGATACTTATGTAAGTGTGATAGGAGGTTGTGTTTACCGATAGTACGGAAATAGTTCACTCTGGATAGACCCCTCGGAATCTCATTGGTAGTATGACTATGTGTCTATGGGAATCCGAATCAGGGTAGGTATATTTGGTCTTAACCTGAGGCTTGCATTGCTAATACTTGCGACAATCAATACGCTTTGGTTTTGGTCGTCCGGGGCTTTAACATGTTCTGTGTACGCCTCTTCTGGGTTTATTGAGAATCGTAGTGTATTGGGTGTGATGTCAAGATGGAAGTATCACTTCAATCATATGGAGATGATGATCACGCAGGGATACAGAACTGGTACTCTAAAATGTTGCAATGTTATCGGGATAATATGACAAGGTCATGATTATCCGATTAAAGAGACTAGTTGCTAGTGATCCGATATATGCTTCGTATGGGGCAGGACACTATTCCAGCCCCAGGTCTAGCATGTGACATATGATACTGGATCGTAATACGCAATACTTAGTATACTACGCCTGATATAGATTATGTATTCCTTAAAAGTATATTTTTGGAGAATTGGGTAGACATGGTGCTTTACTAGAAGCCAACCATGTCTTGTAAATCGGTAATAACGTGGTTAGTCCGACGACCAGATTTACTGCCAACATATCCAGGGATCTCATGGGTCGCTTCCCGAAGATTCACCGATGATGTTTGATTCGAGCAGAATTAATTTGAAATTAATTATGAGAGAGAGAAAATTAATCTAGGATTAATTACGGTGAGAATTTATCTGGGATAAAATTCAAATAGAAGAGAGAGAACGATTAATTTGGATTTAATCGATTAAATAATATATTTGATATATTAAATGAAATTAGATTTCATAGCGGAATTAAAATTAGATTTTAATTCGGGTGAACGAATTAATTTAGAATTAATTGCGAGCGACTTTCGTAATAATTTTGCGAGACATTATTATTTAATTAAATTTGATTTATTTAAGTCGCAACGGAAAATTCATTAATTTGTAATTAACAAACCCGAGCCCGAAATGTGTTTTGCGGGCCCAATCAAATTTTGAATTTAAAGTGGGGCCCACCTAGTCACATCACCAATCATTTTTATCTAGCTTTTGGTTGATAGAAGTTGATAGTTGGTGTTAGCTTATAAATTACACAATCTTTATTTATTTAATTTGTGTAAGAAATTTACCAACTTTGGATATTTGGTATTTGATATTTGATTTTGGAAAATCAAAACAAGTTACAATCTCTCTCTCTTATTCTCTCAATTGCCGTGAGTTGCTTCTCCCCTTTTGGAAATTTTGTTTCAAAATTTCTTCATTGCTAGCACACAAAAGAGTCTACAAAGGTGTTAGAGAAACCTATCCAAGAGTTTGGAATTCAAAGGAAGGCTTGGAGCTCTTCTCCAAGACAAAATTTTGTAATCTCTACATCCACTTAGCTTGTAAGTATTTTTCCGCAAACTTACCTTGATTATTCATACAATTTTATGCTTAGAAGATCCTTGGCATGTTCTAGGAACCCAACAGATTGCACACAAATAGGTCTCCCCACTCAAGGGTTCGAGCGACCAAGTGAGCACGCCTTTTTTATACCCTAGGGTACGTGCCAGCGAGTGATGGTTATCATCACATAACGATCCGCCACCTTGAGTGAAAGCGACTTCATGATATATGATGCTGTAGACACTGCATTTTCGCATGAGCCCGATGATGAGCCTCATATGGAGGTACTACTTGAAAAGTTGCGGAAGTTGCGAAAAATTAATGCTGGAAGGAAGGAAAACCTCCAAAATTAGCCCTCATTGGATTTAGACTCACCAGTCAGCCTTAAACTCGCTCAGTCAGCTTCTGCTTCAAACCTTAGCTTCAAACCTCCCATGCAGCCCAATCCACGTGGTGCAAAACCCCATGCACGCCCAAAACCCCATGCATAACCTTCCCAAATATGATAAAATTTCCTTAGTTATGAGAGCATTAACACTTTCGAATTTAATGAGATTTTGGGATCCCATCCGTACCAATTTAACAAGATTTGTGATCTCCTCGTCACCAAATTTATAAGATTTTATTTTGATAATATATTTCCAAATAAACATGATTTGTTTCCCTATTTGGAGATCCCTTTAAATTATTATAAAAGGGACCAAATATTGACAAAAAAAGGGAGAGGCAGCAACTTGGGAGAAAAAACATCACCGAAAAAATAGTGAGAAAAAAGAAGGGAAAATAACGAAAATAATAGGGAAAACAATGAAAAAAGAAACGGACGTGAAACCAGCAAGCACAAAGCTGTGAATCAACAAGCAGAAATAGTGAACCAGCAGCCAGAAACAACAACCAACATGAGTAGAAATAGCGAACCAGCAAACTAAAAAATAACCAGACAGCAAACCAAAAAACAACTAGCTAGCTACCAAAAAAAATAACAAAACAGCAAACCAAAAAATAACGAAACAGTAAACCAGAAACAGTAAACATCAAACTAGTAACCAGAAAAAACAAACAGCAAATCAGAAATAGAAAATAGTGAACCAGAAACAGCAAATTGCAAACTAGAAACAGCAAACAACGAGCAGAAATAGCAAACCAGCGATCCATCCGGTGATGGCCTAACGCATTTCCGAGAAAGCAAATTAAAAGGTAAGACTTGAGGGCACCCTTACCATATTTATTTTTATAATTCTGGACACTGCATGCTTGGCTGGACGTGAAATACGTCCAACCAGGTATGCGAAGTCCTACAATAAGAATGACCAAATCTCTGATCACATTTCTTCTTTGGCATCTTGTTATTTTTTTTTCAATTTATTCATTTTTATTGTTATTTTATTATTTTACCTCTATTTCGTTTATGTTTGTTCATGTTGATGATTGTACGTAGATGCATTGTTATATTATTTCATGTCTATTCTTTAAGTCTATTTACATTGCATTGATGATTTTGTGTGTTATTATCCCTTGCGGTATATCGAATGGAAACCCAGATGAAATTCCGTATCCGAATCCGAATGGATGGTAGTGCGGTTTGTACTTGGGATACAACTCCACGTGCCACTCGGAAAATACCTATATATGCGTGATTGACCCCCTTTTATATATATGCATTTACCTATTTAGTTATTCATTTTGCATTATGCGTGTGTGAGTAATTATTTATATTGCATTATATTTTTCCTCTTCTTTATATTTTACATTATTCATATTAATTTATTTCGTTAATCAGTCACCTTATATTATGCATGAGTAATTTAATTACATATTTGTGTGGAACCATATTATTTCTATTAATATTTATGGGTGTGCAAATTTGTGTTTATTTGAATTACCTTACATGAATCGTATAAGACTTGACTATACCATTGTGTGAATCCGTACATTATACTGGCATAAATAAGGGAGCATTCTGAACCCAACGGTTTGAGGTATTCCCTTGCGAGGGGTGTGTGCGGCCTTAAATCTTTCCTAGTTCACGCTAAGTGGCGACTCCTTTATTCTCCGGTTTAATCCCCCAACGGGCTAATTCGTACTCTCTACAGGGCTGCAAGCCCAACAATGTCATGGTCACCGAACATCATAGCATAGCAGTAAACCCCGCTTCGCTCCCACAGATGGCGACTCCAATGGCGATAGAAAATCGGCCCCGAAATAATGCCTTGTAGTGTCCGTGGCTTTGGCTTTGGTTAATCAAGTCTCATATATTTTGTATACCATTCTTACCTCCAATGGCATCATGTATTGTGAAGTCTCTCGAACTCTTGAGTGGGGAGACCTAGTTGTGTGCAACCCTTCACCGATGATAGTCTCATCCATACCCTTGTAAGCCCATATACGAACCATAGTCATGTGTCCTATAGAAGTTCCCCCCATGCTTGTGTTTAGGCCCCCTATCATTTGAAGTTGTTTAGCCTTATTGCAAAAGTGTAAACCTATTGGGCCTTTTCAACTGGGACAAGTTTACACCTCGCGATAGTCTGATTGAACGCTTTAAAATGATAACGGGCCAACTTGTATGAAAACCTCGTTGGGCTTAAAAGGTCCAAACTTGATCCGAATATGCCAGATGCATGAGTCCGATATCTGCATTGGCTTTTATCCAGGAAGAGTACGCCTTGTTATGACATATTTGTATACTTTTGGATATCTCCAAGTCCGCCTCCGCCATAATTATGATTACCGATGGCCCAATTCATTGTTTCTAGACAATGGCACGATCCCCATAATAGGCTTAGTCAATCTTGTAAATGGGCAGTCTTTGCCTTTTACTGATGAAAAGTGACTGAGGTAGCCAAGGTTCACCCCTGTAGCGTAGGAGAGAATGATTTTATGTACCCTATGTTGGTGCATAAAATGGACTTACCACGGGTATGGGAGGAATAAGGTTGGAAGGGTATATGCTGTTTTGATAACCACATGCATCTCATGCATCTTATGCGTCTCATGCATCGCATGTATACACGCATCATGCTGACCCATTTTCCTAAAAGCAATCAGGCAGTGAAGGTTCCCGCATGGATCAATTGGAGACCAACTTCACCAAAATTACCAAGCAACTACAAGCTTTGACCAACACTGTAGCCAATTTGACAACACTCCATATAGTTGGAACATAAAACAACTAGGATGGAGGGCTTAAGGAGCCCCCGAATAGGGTGAGCGAAATTTTTGATGAGGACATGGCTGAGTATGCTGCGAGAAGGATAGCCAAATTAAATTATTAAAGGCCAAATGTCATATTTGGACTTTATGGAAATGGTTTTAGGCCCAATTGGATCCAACCCAATTGTCCAAAACCATACTTGGCCCAACCAAGCCCATTTAACCAAATTACAACAAATTAAATTAACATAATATTCCAAAAACACATTAATTCAATTTAAAGTGTAATTAACATAATTAATCAATTAATCCAATGTTTCCAAACACTAATTAATCTAATTAATCATGCTTAATTATCCAATTCATGTCCAACATAAATTGAAGCAAAATCAACTTATCCAACATGCTTAACTCACGGTAACAACATGAAATCAACATCCAATTTTGATTTCAATCCAATTAAATCAACAATTAACATTCAATTTCATGCCAATTAACATATCCAATTGTCAAATTTCAAAAATCACCATGAGTTCTTCCTAGGGTTAAATTCGGCCATATGAGGGAATTTGGGGAAATTAATCTAATCAATTTTTCTCAAATCCAAAGATTCAAAAATCTAATTCATCATCATCCAAACACAACCAACCAGCCAATTTAGAATTTTCACACTCCAAGCATAAAATCCCAAATTAAAGTCCATAATCCCTAGAAATTAAAATCAAGTTTAGGTGGCTCTGATACCATTGTTAGTGTCTCTAAGACTTCCTAAGGATCGTAAACATTGATTCAAATGTGAATATAATAAGATATGTTACAGAAATTACTTACATTGATCGGTTGAAGTTTAAAACTTTTTCCTTGGATGTAGAAGCTCCAAGCTTTCCTTTTTGAGTTCCAAACTCTTGGGTGAGTTTCCCTATCACCTTTCTTTGACTCCTTAAGTGCTAGCTTGGATGAAATTTTACAACAAAATTTCAAGAACAAGAAGAGGTATATTCGGCCATTAGAGAGAATGGAGGAGAGAATGAATAGTTAGTCCAACTAGTTACCAAAACATCTAAAAAGTGTGTGTTTTTGACTTCCAAAGTGCAATAAATATTGCCAACCACTTCCATCATCTTTTGACAAGTTGATGTAAGTTAGAGTGGGTCCCACCACTTTAAATTCCAAATTTAATTTGGCTTGTACAACACACTTTGGGGCCGTGTTTCTTTTAATCGGATTAAACGAATTTTCCGTCGCGACGTAATTAAATCCAATTTAATTAAATAATAATGCCTCACAAAATTATTACGAAAGTTACTTACGAATTAATTTCAAATTAATTCATTCACTCGAATAAAAATCCAATTTTAATTCCGTGTTGAAATTCGATTTCAATTAATATATCTAATATATTATTTTAGCCCAAATAAATAAATTAAATAGAAAAAACCAATTAAACTATTAAATTTACTTTGCCGATTAATTCCAAATTAATTGCGTTCTCTCTTCTACACGAATTAATCCCAGATTAATTCTTGACGCAATTAGTCCCAAATTAATTTTCTCTCTCATAATTAATCACATATTAATTCTTGCCGTAAGTAATCCCAGATTAATTTCCTCTCTCATAATTAATCCCAGATTAATTTCCTCTCTCATAATTAATCCCAGATTAATTCTGTTCGAGTCAAATATCATCGGTGAATCTTTGGGAAGTGACCCAAGAGATCCCTGGATATGTTGGTAGTAAATACGGTCATTGGACTATCCGAACACGTGCTTACCCGGTACCACATTCTCATCGATTTACAAGACATGATTGGTTTCTAGAAAAACACCGTGCCTAACCAATTCTCCAGAAATATTCAACAAAGAATATATAATTTGTATCAGGCGTAGTATACTAAGTATTGCATATTACGATCCATTATCGGATGTCACATGTTAGGCCTAGGGCTGGAATTGTGTCTGCCCCGTACGAAGCATATATCGGATCATCAACAATTAGTCTCTATAATCGGATAATCATGACCTAGTCATACTATCCTGATAGCTGCAGCATTTAAGAGTACTAGTTCCGTATCCCTGCGTGATCATCATCTCCATATGCCTGAAGTGATACTTCCATCTTGACAGTACACCCAACACACTACGATTCTCAATATACCCAGAAGAGGTGTACACAGAACCTGTTAAAGCTCCGGACGACCAAAATCAAAGTATATTGATTGTCACAAATATTAGCGATGCAAGTCTCAATCAGATTCCTATAGACACTTAGTCATAATACCAATGGGACTCCGATGGGTCTATCCAGAGCGAAGCTGTTCCCGGTCTAATGGCTAACAAAACCTCCTATCACACTTGCATAAGTATCCAATACTTAAATATATGAAAGTTATGTCGTTAAGCTTCCATAACACGCACAAGTGTGATACTAGCCTATTCCGCATTATCGATGTTTAGTCTCGATAATACTACGACTAGGGATATTTAATGATTAAACCTTTCGTGGATTAATATTGTCTCATATCTTATTAATCAGGTACTAATCATATGGACTTTTATCATTTATATATATATCCAAGTAATCCAATTACAAAATGATAAAATAGCAATTTCATTTGTTACATAGTTAATTTGTACAAGAACACTATGTTCTTTACAAATAGTGATGCTATGAGTCATAATTGTCCAACAATCTCCCAGTTGGCCTATAACCAATCACTCAAGTGTCCAACACCTGAACTATGTACAGTCGCTCAAACTTTTACTGAGATATCACTTTCGTTAGCGGATCTGCAATATTATCATCTGATGCGATCTTTTCGATCTTGACATCACCACGATGTATGATCTCACGAATCAGATGAAACCATCGAAGTACATACTTGGATAATTGATGAGACCATAATTCCTTAGCCTGTGCTGTAGCCTAGCTCAGCTGCTAACAGAACTATTCCTAATCTAATTAGGAATTTTATAGATCCAAAATGCTTCTTTTGCTGCCTCAGCCGCATCAATATATTCCGCTTTTATTGTTGAATCGACAACAATATCTTGCTTGGAAGATTTCCAGCTCACTGTTCCATTGTTCAAACAAAATATATACCCTGATTGCGAATTACAGTCGTCTTTATCGGTTTGGAAACTTGCAACGGTGAACCTTGTCACATCAAGTTATCCTTCCCCATAGATTAAAAAAGCATCCTTAGTTCGTCTAAGATACTTAAGGATGTTTTTAAAATCAATCCAGTGACCATCACCTGGATCGGCCTGGTAGCGACTGCAGATGCTCAAAGCATATGAGACACCAAATCGCGTACATGTTTGTCAATGTACTAATTTTGGGAGTGCCAACAACTTTTAGATCTATCCCAGTAGATCCTTATTCCTAGAATAAAGGTTGCTTCTCCCAGGTATTCCATAGAGAATTTTAATAAAAGCCAAGCTTTCACCGACTGTTACATAGGAATGTCATTGCTATGAAGCAATACATCATCAACATATAGGACAATGAATCTCAGTGCGCTCCCACTAACCTTATTATATCCACAAGAATCATCTTCATTTTGAATGAAACTATATTCCATTATGATCTCATCAAAACGTCGGTTCCAAGAACACAATGTTTGCTTCAATCCATAAATGGATCGATTTAACTTGCAAACCTTATTTGCATGTTTTGGCACGACAAAACCATTAGGTTGTTATATGTAAACATCCACTAAAAGGTTTCCATTAAGGAAAGCGATTTTGACGTCCAGCTGCCATATTTCATAAGCGAAATATGCAGTAATAGCAAGCATTATTCGAATGGATTTAATCATGGCAACGAGTAAAAAGTTTCATCATAATCGACACCATGTTGATGACGATACCCTTTCGCCACAAGCTTAGCATTGTATGTTTGTATGTTGCCATCCATGTCTGTCTTCACCATTAAGACCCATTTACTACCAATAGGCACAATGCCCTCTGGTACATCAACTACTGTCCAAACTTGTTTGGTATACATGGAATGTATTTCAAAATTCATGGCCTCTTGCCATAAAGCTGATTCGATACCTTGTATCGCTTCCTTATATGTAGTCGGCTCGTCTTTCTCAATAAGATTAATATCCATATGAGGTGAGATTAGAAACCCATACCTCTAAGGTTGTTTTCTGACTCTCTCCGACGTACGCGGTTCTTGTGTATTAGAAGATTATGGAAGAGTCTCATCCCTGATGAACTGTTCATGTTCCGTAAAGAATTCGGTGCCAGGAATAATATCACTCTGATTTTCATCGAGTTCTACTTTCCTCCCACTTACCACTGCATTTAGGAATTCCTCTTAGGAAAATCGCATGGAGAGCAAAAAAATAATTTGTTCTATTGTGGGTTGTATAAGTAATATTCACTGGTTTCAATAGGATAACCAATTACAAATAGGCACTTATCCGATTTGGGTTCTAGTTTAGTACCATCAAAACATTTAACATATGCCCAGCATTCCAAAATTTTTAGGAATGAGAAACTCGGTTTCTTTCCTGTCCATATTTCATATGGAGTCTGTCCAACAGACTTTGATGGAACCTTATTCAAAATAAATATTGCACTGTTCAATGCGTATCCCTAGAAGGAAATTGGTAGCTCAGTGTGATTCATCATAGACCTTACCATGTCCAACAAAGTTCGGTTTCTCCGTTCGGACATACCATTCAATTAAGGTGTTCCGGGAAGAGTCCACCGTTAAAGAATACCATATTCTTTTAAGTAATCAAGAAACTTATTACTTAAGTATTCTTCACCACGGTCCAACCACAATGTATTAATACTTTTGCTCGTCTTTTTTTCTACTTCATGTCGAAACTCTTTGAATTTCTCAAAAGTTTCCGACTTGTGTTTCATGAGATACACAAAAACATAACTTGATGCATCATCCGTAAAGGTTACAAAGTATTCATATCAACCTTTAGTCTGGCTAGACATGGGCCATACACCTTTACCGCTAAAAGGCATTTTGCCTAATAAAAACGATTCGCAGACATCATATGAATTAGGATCAAATCCGTCCAAGTATCCACTCTTCGAAAGTGTGGATATACGAGTCTTGTTAATGTGTCCCAGACAACAATGCCATAGATAAGTTTCATCTGTTGTACTCAATTTGAGCCTTTTATTTGTCATGTTATATGTTTGAGATTCATTTATATTCAAAATATAAAGACCATTATTAACATCAGCTGTACATATCTCAAAATCATCTTTATAAACAAAACACCCAGTGTTCCGGAATACAAATGTATACCCGAATCGGGTTAAGCTAGATACAGAGATGGTGTTCATAGTCAAACTAGGTATAAAATAACAGTCTCCTAATGTAAGTACATGGCCCAAAGGCATGTTCAAAACATAGGTGCCAACGGCCAAAACGGTGACTCTCGTCCCGTTTCTGACTCATAGATCGATCTCATCTGAAGCCAGTATCCTGCTAATCTGTAGATCCTGCACATCAGTACATATGTTAGTACCACATCTAGAATTAAAAATCCAATTTTTAAAACCAGTAGTGCACATTTTTATAAAAAATATACCTAAAGTCGGAGCCTTGTTCGTTTTCACTTCCTTCAACTCCGCCATGTACTCACGACAGTCACGCTTCCAGTGACCCCATTTGCCATAATGTAGGCAGACGTCTTGGGATATGTCTTAGTCTTCCCAGAAGACTGTGATGATTTAGCCTTGCCCTTTTTCTTTTTCTTCTTCACACCCCCAGAAGCCTTCGGCCAAGCCTTTGCCTTCTGGGATGTCGAAGTAAGATACGCCTTACGCTTCTTGCCCTTCATAAGCTCTGGCTCTGCTTCTTTCAGCATCTCCATTAACTCTCCAAGAGTTTCTATTGGTTTATAATGTTATAGTTCATGACGAACCCGCCCCAGCAGTCGGGCAGAGACTGTAAGATCAAATCTATGGAAGTCTCGGCCTCGAAGGTTATGCCCAGCTGACCTAGCTGTTCGATGTCAGTAATCATCTGCTATATATAGTGCTTGACAGATGTACCCTCTGATATACACGAGCGAAAATAGCTTCTTTTGAAATTCGTACTTCTGAGATCTAAGGTTAGATTTGTTAAATCCTTCAATTTCAACATCATACTATAAAGATCCAATCATTTGTTCCGACGAAGAAATTTAGGATTCATTGCGGCAATCATGACATATTGAGCACTAAATTTATCATCACGATGAGTCTTCCAAAGCTCATGCTATACTATTTGCTCAACTTCGGGCTCAGGCCCGAGAGGTTTCTTTATGACATAGAGTGACTTCTTGGCTCCCAAGACTATCCTAAGATTAATCTCCCAATCTGGAAAATTGGAGCCGTTAAAGACATTATCGCCTATGATTATGTCCATAACGTTAATATTTCCATCCATCTTGATTGCAATAGTCCAACTATCCAATCAATGATTTCGGGTACACTCAAAATGTAATGGTTACTATAGTCCAACTATATAACCAACTACAAATAGAGTAGTGTTTAGTACAATCCAACTATTTAAAGAAAGCAATATTTAATATTAGTCCAACTAATATATATTTATAACAACGATAAATAAAATAAAAGAGCGCGTTTAACTAGTATTAATCGAAATTGCAAATTTAATACTGGCCTTCCATTATTTTTCAACGAGACACTAACCCTCTGTGGAGTACTCGGGAAACCCAGTTTCCTAGTGGGCTAGGATCCCATTAAATAACACACAACCTTAACTTTCGCCAACAAGCTGTATGAAACTTAAATAGGTAGATCTCTAAGATCAATTAGATCCCATCCAATTCCTAGATCTGGTAGGTGAAACTCCAAGTCCAAGATATATATCCAGTATATATTTCCTATCATTTTCCTCTGAATCAACTAAGCCTTGGCTTTGGCTCAACAAGCTTAATGATTCCAGTTAAGCGTGACCCATTGACAGTGGGATAGCTTCGTAATCCACATCGATGAACAAGAAGTGACCTTTACTTTGGCCAACAAGTCATAACCGCCCAAGATATGCGATATGGAACAAAGCTTTCGTGGTTCAAATACATCCACAATGGACATTGATCTTGACTTTGGCCAACAAACCAGTGCCAATCTTGGATCTTGAGAGAGAACCACTCAATGGAAGGAAAACGCTTAATATTAAAGTGAGGGTTTTTCACGTAAATTGACAACCAATTTATTATTTTTGATTAGGTCTCATCATACACCCTTAAACATGCATTCTAAAAGAATAATAAGGCACAAATAAATTAATAATGATATGTGGATGGATATATAATACAATTTGTTCCTAGAAAAAATCTCTCAATTTACAATACTAATTCATCTTTAATTCCAAATTAAATAATTACACTTTTAATAGTGCCTTTAAGGACTTGGATTCAAAATCCAATCCAATCCAATTGGGTCTCAAAGGCCCAATTAGCATCCAATGCCAATTCAATTAAAGTCCAATGGGCTTTCAATTAATTCATTAGGCATGAGCTTTGGCAATTATGGATCCAATCCAAAAGCCAAGGCCCAATTAGGAATCACCATTTGCCAAAAAATCACTTTAGGCCCATTAGGCCCAATTAAATTATTAAATGCCCAATGTCATATTTGGACTTTATGGAAATGGTTTTAGGCCCAATTAGATCCAACCCAATTGTCCAAAACTATACTTGGTCCAACCAAGCCCATTTAGCCCAATTACAACAAATTAAAATAAACATAATATTCCAAAAACACATTAGTTCAATTTTAAGTGTAATTAACATTAATAATCAATTAATCCAATGTTTCCAAAATACTAATTAATCATGCTTAATTATCCAATTCATGTCCAACACAAATTGAAGCAAAATCAACTCATCCAACATGTTTAATTCATGGCAACAACAAGAAATTAACATCCAATTTTTATTTCAATCCAATTAAATCAACAATTAACATTCAATTTCATGCCAATTAACATATCCAATTGTCAAATTTCAAAAATCACCATGAGTTCTTCCTAGAGTTAAATTCGGCCATATGAGGGAATTTGGGGAAATTAATATAATCAATTTTTCTCAAATCCAAAGATTCACAAATCCAATTCATCATCATCCAAACACAACCAACCAACCAATTTAGAATTTTCACACTCCAAGTATAAAATCCCAAATTAAAGTCCATAAACCCTAGAAATTAAAATCAAGTTTAGGTGGCTCTGATACCATTGTTAATGTCTCTAAGACTCCCAATGATCCTAAACATTGATTCAAGTGTGAATATAATAAGATAAGTTGTGGAAATTACTTACTTTGATCGGTTGAAGTTCTGTATCCCTGCATGATCATCATCTCCGTATGACTGAAGTGATACTTCCATCTTGACATCATACCCAACAACTACAATTCTCAATATACTCAGAAAAGGCATACACAGTGTTGGACAATTATGACCCATAGCATCACTATTTGTAAAAGACATAATGTTCTTTCTACAATTTAACTATGTGACAAAGGAAATTACTCTTTTATCATTTTGTAATTGGATTACTTAGATAATTAAATGATAAAAGTCCATATGATTAGTACCAGATTAATAAGATATGAGACAGTATTAAACCACGAAAGGTTTGATCATTAAATATCCATAGTCATAGTATTATCGAGACTGGACATCGATAATGCGGAATAGACTAGTATTAAACTTGTGCGCGTTATAGAAACTTAACGACATAGTTCTCATATATTTGGGTATTGGATACTCATGCAATTGTAATAAGAGGTTCTGTTACCCGATGGTACGGGAACAGTTTCGCTCTGGATAGACCCCTCGGAATCCCATTGGTAGTATAACTATATGTATATGGGAATCCGAATCAGGGTAGGTGTATTTGGTCTTAACCTGAGACTTGCATCGCTAATACTTGCGACAATTAGTATTCTTTGGTTTTGGTCGTCCGGGGCTTTAACAGTTTCTGTGTAAGCCTCTTATGGTTATACTGAATATCGAAGTGTATTGGGTGTGATGTCAAGATGGAAGTATCACTTCAGTCATATGGAGATGATGATCATGCCGGATACGGAACTAGTACTCTTAAGTACTGCAGTCATCGGGATAATATGACTAGGTCATGATTATCCGATTATAGAGACTAGTTGCATGTGATCCGGTATATGCTTCATACGAGACAAACATAATTCCAGCCCCAGGCCTAGCATGTGACATCCGATACTGGATCGTAATACCCAATACTTAGTATAATACATCTGATATATATTATATATTCCTTTAAATAATATTTCTGGAGAATTGGGTAGGCACGGTGCTTTGCTAGAAGCCAACCATGTCTTGTAAATCGATAAGAACATGGCATCGGGTATGCACGTGTTCGGATAGTCCTGTTAGGGATATGCCCTATACCCAACTTTTGGGTGGGCTATATGTACATGTATTTGTAATGTTTTCATTAATAATAAAATGAGAATCTTTATTATACTTTTCTTACATAAATTATATGAATCATCAAACACTGTAATAAAGCCCTTTGAGTAATAAGACGATGGCTTCCACACCTTATGAGAATCATTACTCTTAAATGTTTCTAGTTATAGTTTTATGAATAATCTGGGCATTCACAAAGTGGATAGACTAGCATGATGATATGATCCGCCCTTAAGTGGGGTGGCCGATCTCATAGGCTACTAGCGGAGATCCGTCCGCTTGGTTTATCAAATGGATGCATGAGTTGCTTGTGTCCATCGAACTAACCGCTGAAAGTTTTCATACAGAGTGTTTATCCCATTTGTCTGTGAAAACTTTCATGTATCGATTATATGACTAGTCCTTAGACTTGAGGTCTTTACAATTTTATTTGTGGATCAAATAACTTTGACATTCTCCTTCCCCGGTTCAAATGATCTGGTCATAAGGGTATGATTGGGTCATTTGTTGAAACACATGAAGTTTGTAAAGATACAATAGAGAATCACCAGTCTCTCAGATAATATTTTCTTATAAGAGTAGTATTCTAGTTCGCGGGTTGATATGTGTGATCAGTGCTTGAGACTGTGGCCACAGCGGAAGAATCATGTGGGATTCTTGGGTTAGCACGATTCCTGACACTATCAACATCATACATTTGACCATATGGGTAGA
This sequence comes from Zanthoxylum bungeanum, assembly GCA_019454045.1. Lineage (NCBI taxonomy): Eukaryota > Viridiplantae > Streptophyta > Magnoliopsida > Sapindales > Rutaceae > Zanthoxylum > Zanthoxylum bungeanum. Next base: position 51,998 of record SKCR01032777.1, on the reverse strand, counting down.
CACTTTCCGTACCCTAGGTCAATAGGTGGGGATACAATGAGGCGAGGGACCGTATCATATGTAAATCGCATACAGAATGGGTATATATATCTTTCCTTCTCATTTTGGGGCCTTGGCATGTTGCTAGATGTCAACCTTGGTCATTGAAATCGAACGACCATCTGATCGGAGGATAATTTATGTCCGATTAAATTATCACGATTCATTTCATGTCCAACTTGAGGGGAACCCAAAAGGTCACACACAACAAAGTCGAAATCAATGGTTAATAGTGCATAGTACAAATATAACAGCATATATGATTGTTGTAGGAATTGTTCATAAATGGTTCAATGTGTTTAATTATAGAAAAGATCATTTATGAGGTTCCATAGTGGCTTAGGGATTGCTGAATGACGATAGGGGCATTTTGGGAATTGGAATTAAAAAAAAATCACTATTGACGTGAATAATATTGTGAATAGTAACATGAATAGTAATTTTTATTATTATTATTTGTTTTGATTTCCAATTCGGCCCAAACTCTTATTAGGGTTTTATAATCTCATTAAAACACTAAATTAAGATCCATTGGCTAAGATTAAATTGGTTTTTATCCCACATCAGATTCTTAATTAATTTTGTTGTGTTTGGAGCACTATATAAACCCAAAGAATTCTTTACAAATCATTGCACCAAACCTTTCATATCTTGGGTTTATATAAGTGAGCAACTCTAAAGTTTAAGAGTAAGCCACTAATTTTGAGGATCCTTAAGTCTAATTGACTAGAGGAACCTTGAGTTAAAAGTTTTGAGGTATTTGCCTAGGCTAGCACCAAGGGCAAAATATCCGTGCACTCAAGGCGTAGTCTTGCCGTTGAGTTTTGGCTTTGGTGTGTGCATATTTTAGGCCACATACTTGAGTGGCTCTTTGGAATATGGAAGAGCTTGCCGAGTTCGAGAAAAACTTGTAGATTGGAGAGAGGACTGGAGGAGTCTACGGTTCAAGTAAGTCTTTTTCTTTCTTTATTTTAATTAGGGTTCTTATGATAGTTAGCATGTTTAGGTTTACGTTCTTTGCATGTTTTATGAGTTTTATGCTTAGAATATATAGTAACATGCCCAGACTTGTATAATAATAAAAACAAATGGGTCTTTGGCAAAAGGAAAGCGACATAATAATTTTAATTTTCCCATGCGCACTCGCGGCCGCTTCCCAACAGTGGTATCAGCGCGATATTTTTGTTTTGATTAGTTCTCTCTCATTTGAACTCGACATTGGGTGTGTAAAATCTCATTGGAAACTAACACCCTGAACTTAATTTTAGGCATAAGTTTTACATGATTTGGTTAAGATTTGAATTGTGAAATTGCATTTAAAGTTCACGTATCTGCAGAAAAATATGAACATTAAATTTATTTGATGCCGGTTTTGTTTTGATTAGTTCTCTCTCATTTGAACTCGAAATTGGGTGTGTAAATGCTCGTTGGAAAGCTAACACCCTGAAATTAATTTTAGGCACAATTAATTTTAGGCACAGGTTTTGCATGATTTGGTTAAGATTTGAATTGTGAAATTACATTTAAAGTTCACGCGTCTGCAGAAAAATGTGAATAGTAAATTTATTTGAATAAAATAAAATACAATATCATAATTAAATATTAATCAAAGATATTTAATGCCTAAAATAATTCCAACATATTAAAACTCATATGCTTGATGATTTTATATATGATTAGAATTGGCATGATTATTTTAGGGTGCAAGCATCTAGAGACTTTCCAAGAAATATAGAGTGTATTGCTTATCCCTTAGCTAAGTAATTATTCCGTGATGAACTTAGAGATTTATTACCTTTAAGGCTAATAAATATAAATCGCTTGTTTATAATAAAAGACATTATAAAAGATACAAGTGGGTTGGGACCAAGGGTTTAATAAAACTTTCCAAACTAAAGTTAATTTAACCAAAGGTATTACTAGAGTTAGATAATGATTTGGTGTCTTCCTTCACTCACTACCGTTTTATAGCCAAAAGGAAAAGCTGTGAAGACATCTAGATAATCATTTACTCAAAGCTTACCTTAAAGCATATTTAAAATGTTGGACTAATTTGGAGGATCTATTGTTTATTCATGTCACCAAGGAAATAAGAGCCTAAGAGGTAAGGGTATTTAAGAGAGTTCGCTCCACCCTCCCTCTGGGGAATTTTCAATAGAAGAATCTATTTGACAGTTATTCACTTAAACTTGCTAAAATCCTCAATAATAATTTAAGTCTAAAATTTACCTCCCATTGTAAAGTATAGACCCAAGGGCTTAAACCGTATTGGCAGGACTAGGCTTTACCAGACTGACCAATACCAATTTGTCCCAAAATCGTACTATTGACAATGGTTTGACTTTTCTGAGTCATAAGACATAGCGACCCTTAGGCATGGTCTTATAAATTAGTGGCAAAGATTGGGTGTCCACAAGGACTAACATAAGTTATGGCATGTTTGATTGCCCAATTTGTGATTTATATCATAAATTTGTTGGGAACCTACATAATTATCATATTTTATAACGACCAGCCCTAGTCGGAGTTATGAAATGATGATAATAGGATCATTGTCCACAAGAAATCCATCATATTGGGGTTGATGCGATTTACTTAAAATTTTAAAACAATTGATTGGGAGCAACTTCATAATATCAAAAGCCCATGTTATTATGAAACATTAATGAAAACATATTCCTAATTTTAACATTTTCTCTTAACATGTGGGTTAAAATATTTCACAAACATTCAAATGGCAAAGAGAGTATCACTTCGTTCCATCCTTGATAAGCATAAGCTCAAGGGGACAACTACAATGACTGGTTTAGAAACTTTAAAATTATCTCACGACAAGAAAAGATTTTCTAAGTTCTTGAAAAACAATTTCCCCCTGAACCCGCATAAGATGTTGACCAAGATATATTTGATGCTTGGAAAAAACACGTCGATGATGATGAGCAAGCAGTTTGCATAATGCTTGGCTCTATGTCGGACGAACTTCAGAAAGCTCACGAAGATATGGATGCTCAAACCATCATCTTTCACTTGAAGGAGTTGTATGCAACTTCCATTCATACCGTGAGATTCCAAGTGTCATTTGCCTTATTCCAAACAAGGCATAAAGAAGTATTTGTTAATGGACATGTGCTTAAGATGATTGGCCACATTGAAAAATTGGCCAACCTCGGGTTCAACTTGGATCATGAGATATGTCAGGATCTAATTCTTCAGTCCTTACCATAAGAATTCTCTAACTTTATTATGCAGTTTCATTTGTCTGATAAAGAATCTACTTTAGCAGAATTGTACAATCTGATAAAGCAAGCAGAGAAGGAATTGAAACCAGGCTTAAAACCTCCATCATGCTTACGGGTACAGACCTGAAGCCACGAGGCCTAAAGAAAAATAAGGGCAAGGCCAAGGCTCCAGATCACCTAAACCCCAATGGTAAGGTAGAGAAGAAAAATAGAAAGAGGAAATGTTTCTTTTGTGGAAAGAAGGGTCATTGGAAGAAAGACTGCAGATCCTTGAAAGCCAAGGAAGCTAGGGAAGCCCAAGAGGCCAAAAAGCCCAATGCTTCAGGTATGTTTTATATGATTGAACTATATTCTCAAAACTCTGAACCTTATACTTGGGTGCTTGACACCGGTTGTGGGACTCACTTGTGTAACAATGTGCAGGGCCTGAGAAACAGTAGGTGACTCCATCATGGGGAGATTGACTTATGCATGGGTAATGGAGCAAAACTGGCTGCATTGTGCGTGGGGAGTTATTCATTAGTTTTGTCGAATGGTTTGGTTTTAGACTTAGAAGATTGTGTTTATGTACATTCTCTAGTAAAGAACATCATTTCAATTTCTTCTTTATGTAATAAAGGCTTTTCATGCCTAATAAGTTGTAATGAATGTTCTATTTATTTCAATGAAATAAAATATGGAGATGGTATTTTGAATAATGGTATCTATGTCTTACAAATTAACAAAGAATGTTCAACCTCTAATATATACAACGTTAACTCGAATAATCTCAATGAATCACTTCAATGGCACAGTCACTTAGGTCATATCAATGAAACAAGATTAACTAAGCTACATAAGAATGAGTATTTCAAACCCTTCAAATATCAACCTTATGGAATTTGTGAGTCTTGTTTACTTGGTAAAATGACCAAATTACCCTTCAAAGGTAAATGACAGCGTGAAACGGAGACATTAGAACTCATACACTCTGATTTATGCGGACCAATGTCAGTCACCGCTAGAGGTGGATTCTCCTACTTCATTAACTTTAACGATGATCATTCACGATATGGGTATGTGTACCTTATGCGGTACAAATCTGAAGCCTTTGAGAAATTCAAAGACTTCAAGGCTGAAGTAGAAGACCAGCTTAATAAAAGTATTAAGTCACTAAGGTCTGACAGAGGTGGTGAATACTTAAGCAATGAATTTCAAGATTACTTGAGAGAAAATGGCATTGTTTCCCACTGGACTCCTCCGGGAACTCCACAGCATAATGGGGTCTCCGAAAGGAGAAATCAGACATTATTAGATATGGTCTGGTCAATGATGACAGACACGAATCTACCTCTTTCATTTTGGGGTCTTGCTTTAGAAACTGCAACACTACTACTAAACCAAGTTCCTTCCAAGACTGTTAGTCAAACACCATATGAGTTATGGTCTGGAAAACGTCTTAGTCTTAGTTATCTAAGAGTTTGGGGATGTGACGCATATGTCAAGCTCACACAAACTAAAAAAATTGGATGATAGGGCAGTTAAATGTAAGTTTTTAGGATATGCCTTGAACTAAAGAGCATACGTGTTCTACGTCCCAAATGAACAAAGAACATTTGTCTCACGAAATACTAAATTTCTAGAGAATGAATTCCTTCTCAAGAAATATAGTGGGAGTAGACTTTAACTCGATGAGGTACGCGAAGAACAAACTAACATAGAACTAAACTCCAGGCCCCTCAAAAAGGGCAGCGATGGAACAACCACAAGGTTATGAACTCAGAAGGTCTGATAGGGAAAGACATGAGCCTGAACGATATGGTTCCATATTGATGAGGAACATGATCAGGTCATTAATAATGACGATCCCACCAGTTATGACGAAGCAATGCGTGACATTGATTAAGTCAAGTGGCTTGAGGCCATGAAATCCGAAATAGACTCTATGTATCATAATCAAGTCTGGGACTTAGTAGATGCACCTGAAGGGATAAAACTCATAGGCTGCAAATGGATTTACTAGTGTAAAACTGATGTAGAAGGCAACATCCAAACCTATAAGGCTAGGTTGGTGGCGAAAGGTTATAGACAAATCCAAGGAATTGACTATGACGAAACCTTCTCACCTGTTGCAATGATAAAGTCCATTCGAATTTTACTGGCACTAGCTGCACATTTTGATTATGAGATTTGGCAGATGGATGTCAAAACTTCTTTCCTTAATGGGAACCTCGTAGAGGAAGTCTATATGACACAACCTGAGGGGTTTTCATCTAAGGATGATCATAATAAAGTATGCAAGCTTAAACGATCCATTTATGGACTCAAGCAAGCCTCCAGAAGTTGGAATATACTATTTGATGAGACAATCAAAGAATTTGACTTCATCAAAAATGTAGACGAGCCTTGTGTTTACAGGAAAAGTAGAGGGAATGCTGTAGTATTTCTTATATTATATGTCGATGACATATTAATCATCGGGAATGATATTCCCATGATGCAAGCCACCAAGCAATGGTTATGTCAGAATTTCTCCATGATATATTTAGGAGAAGCAGCATACATCCTCGGCATTAAGATCTACCATAATAGATTTAAGAGGTTGTTAGGACTTTCTCAATCTACGTACATAGATAAAGTTTTGAAAAGATTCAAAATGGAAGATTCCAAAAGAGGTTATTTACCTACTTATCATGGAATCAAATTATCTAAGGAGCAATGTCCACATACTCCTTCAGATAGAGAGCATATGAGTAGGATCTTTTATGCTTCAGCAATAGGATCGATCATGTACGCCATGCTATGTACAAGACCTGATGTCTCTTATGTTCTTAGCATAACAAGCAAGTATCAGGAAAATCCTGGTGAGCAACACTGGGCAGCTGTCAAAACAATCCTCAAATATCTGAGAAGAACTAAGGATGTGTTTTTGACATACGGAGATTGTTCTGAGATGAAAGTCATTGGTTACTGTGATGTGAGCTTTCAGACCGATAGGGATGACAGTAGATCGCTAACAGGATATCTGTTTACTTTGAATGGCGGTGATGTCAGTTGGAAAAGCTCAAAGCAGTCAACTACAGCAGACTTCGCCACTGAAGCTGAGTATATTGCAGCATCTGAGGCAGCTAAAGAAGCAATCTGGATAAAGAAGTTCATCACGGAACTGGAAGTGCTTCCCGCGATAAAGAATGGCATCATGATGTACATTGACAACACGGGTGCCATTGTTCAATCAAATGAACCAAGGTCCCACCAGAAATCCAAACATGTATTCAAGCGATTTCATCTCATCCGGGATATTGTTGAGAGAAAAGAAGTTATTATAGAGAAAATACCCACAAAAGATAATCTTGCAGATTCTCTTACTAAAGGGCTGACTCAACAAAAGCATGATAGTCACATCCGAGAATATGCTGTCCAGATTCATACTAGTTGGCTATAGTGCAAGTGGGAGATTGTTAAGGATATGCCCTATACCCAACTTGTGGGTGGGCTATATGTACATGTATTTGTAATGTTTTCATTAATTAATAAAATTGCAATATTTATTATACATCTCTTACATAAATTATATGAATCATCAAACACTGTAATAAAGCCCTTGGAGTAATAAGACGATGGTTTCCACACCTTTTAAGAATCATTACTCTTAAATATTACTAGTCATAATTTTATGAATAATCTGGGCATTCACAAAGCGGAGAGACTAGCATGATGATATGATCCACCCTTAAGTGGGGTAGCCGATCTCATAGGCTACTATCGGAGATCCGTCCGTTTGGTGTTTCACATGGATGCATGAGTTTCTCGTGTCCATCGAAATGACCACCAGAAGTTTTCATATGGAGTGTTTGTCCCATATGTCTGTGAGAACTTTCATGTATTGATTATATGACTAGTCCTTAGACTTGAGGTCTTTACAATCTTATGTGTGGATAAAATAACTTTGACATTCTCCTTCCCCGGTTCAAAAGATCCGATCATAAGGGTATGATTGGGTCATTTTTTAAAACACATAAAGTTTGTAAAGATACAACAGAGAATCACCAGTCTCTCGGATAATATTTTCTTATAAGAGTAGAATTCCAGTTCACAGGTTGATATGTGTGATCAGTGCTTGAAACTGTGGCCACAACGGAAGAATAATGTGAGATTCTTGGGTTAGCACGATTCATGACACTATCAACATCATACCATTGAAATCAAACGACCATCTGATCGGAGGATAATTTATGTCCGATTAAATTATCAAGATTCATTTCATGTCCAACTTGAGGGGAACCCAAAAGGTCACACACAACAAAGTCGAAATCAATGGTTAACAGTGCACAGTACAAATATAACAGCATATATGATTGCTGTAGGAATTGTTCATAAATGGTTCAATGTGTTTAATTATTGAAAATATCATTTATGAGGTTCCATAGTGGCTTAGGGATTGCTGAATGACGATAGGGGCACTTTGGGAATTGGAATAAAAAAAAGAAAATTACTATTCATGTGAATAGTAAATTTTTTTTATTATTTGTTTTGAATTCCAATTCGGCCCAAATTCTTATTAAGGTTTTATAATCTCATTAAAACAACTAAATTAAGATCCAATGGCTAAGATTAAATTGGCTTGTATCTCACATCAGATTCTTAATTAATTTTGTTGTCTTTGGAGCACTATATAAACCCAAAGAATTCTTTTCAAATCTTTGCACCAAACCTTTCATATCTTGGGTTTATATAAGTGAGCAACTCTAAAGTTTAAGAGTAAGCCACTGATTTTGAGGATCCTTAAGTCTAATTGACTAGAGGAACTTCGAGTTAAGAGTTTTGAGGTATTTGCCTAGGCTAGCACCAAGGGAAAAATACCCGTGCACTCAAGGCGTAGTCTTGCCGTTGAGTTTTGGCTTTGGTGTGTGCATCTTTGGAGGCCACACACTTGGGTGGCTCTTTGGAACGTGGAAGAGCTTGCTGAGTTCGAGAAAAGCTTGTAGATTGGAGGGAGGACTAGAGGAGTCTACGGTTCAAGTAAGTCTTTTTCTTTCTTTATTTTAATTAGAGTTCTTATGATATTTAGCATGTTTAGGTTTATGTTCTTTGCATGTTTTATGAGTTTTATGCTTAGAATATATAGTAACATGCCTAGGCTTGTAGAATAATGAAAACAAATGGGTATTGGGCATAGGGAAAACGGCATAATAATTTTAATTTTCCGCTACGCTCTCGCGACTACTTCCCAACAATTTCGATGATCGTATTTACTGCCAACATATCCAGAGATCTCTTGGGTCACTTCCTGAAGATTCACCAATAACGTTTGACTCGAACAAAATCAATCTGAGATTAATTATGAAAGAGAAAATTAATTTGGAATTAATTACTGTAATAATTAATCTGGGATTAATTAACAGGGGGAAATTAATTTGAGATTAATTGCGCCGAGAATTTATCTGGGATTAAATTCGTCGAAAGGAGAGAACGCGGTAAATTTGGAATTAATCGACAAAGTAAATTTAATAGTGAAATTGGATTTTTCTATTTAATTTATTTAATTGGGCTAAAATAATATATTAGATATATTAATTGAAATTAAATTTCAATGCGGAATTAAAATTGGATTTGAATTCGTGGGAACGAATTAATTTAGAATTAATTCGTAAACGACTTTCATAATAATTTTGCGAGACATTATTATTTAATTAAATTGGATTTAATTAACTCGCAACGGAAAAATTCTTTTAGTTGGATTAAACGAACCCGAGCCCGAAGTTGCATGTTGAGTTAGGCGACTTAAATTTGGAATTTAAAAGTGGTGGGACCCACTACACTTACATAAATTTGTTGGACAAGTGATGGAAGTCGTTAGGCTTGAATTAGATTTGATTTGTTGGCAAGTAAGGCTTGGCTTTACTTATAATACACTCAAACCAAATCAACACTCAACCTTTGTATAAATTAGCAAGTCAACTTTGGAAGTTAGACTAAGTTACTATTCACATCATTTCAACTTCTCTCCTTTCTCTTCATTGCTCAAAACCGTAAGCCTCTCTCCCATTGAGAAAAATTTTGTTGCAAAAATTTGAGAAAGCTAGCACTTTGGGTGTCAAACAAGGTGATAGGGAAACTCACCATTGAGTTTAGAATTCAACAGAAAAGCTTGGAGCTTCTTATACAACAAGGAAAAGTTTTGAATCTCATCCGATCAAAGTAAGTTTTTCCGCAACTCTTTTTATTTTATTCACACACAAATCATCTTAGAGGTCATTGGCATGTTCTAGGAACACTAACAATGGTATCAGAGCCATCCTAAGTTTGATTTGAATTCTAGGGTTTATATACTTTAATTTGGGATTTTTATGTTTGGAGCATGATTTGCCTAAATTGGTTGTTTGGTTATGGTTGGATGATGTTTAATTGGATTTGTACATCTTAGGAATTGAGAAAATTTGATTAGATCAAAAATCCCCAATTTCCCACCTTGGCCGAATTGAACCCTAGGAGTGCTTATGGTGAATTTTTGAAATTTGACAATTAGATATGTTAATTGGCATGAAATGAATGTAGATGTTGATTTAATTAGATTGAAATCAAATTGCTTGATGAATTCTTGTCAAAACCGTAAGCTATAAGCATGTAGAATGAATTGTTTTGCTTCAATTTGTGTTGGACATGAATTGGAATTAAAGAGCATGATTAATTGGATTAATTAGTGTTTTCAAAACATTAGATTAGTTGATTAATTATGTTAATTACACATGAATTGAATTAATATGTAATTTGAAAAAATGGATTAATTTAATTGTTGTAATTGGGCTTAATGGGCTTGGTTGGACCAAGTTTGGTTTTGGACAATTGGGTTGGATCCAATTGGGCCTAAAACCATTTTCATAAAGTCCAAATATGACAATTGGGCCATTAAAAATTTAATTGGGCCTAATGGGCCTAAATTGATTTTTGGCATAGGGTGATTCCTAATTGGGCCTTGGCATCTTGGGTTTGATCCATAATGTCCAAAGTCCATGCCTAAAGAATTAATTAAAAGCCCATTGGACTTTAATTAAATAGTATTGGATACTAATTGGGCCTTTGAACCCATAAAGATTGGATTTGGAATCCAAGTCTAAAAGGCACTATTAAAAGTGTAATTATTTAATTTGGAATTAATATTGGATGCAAATTAAATTGGATTTAAAATTATAGTTCGATATAATTCAAGAATACGTACTTTGAGTATTTATTCTTAAACGAGTTGGACTCGCGCAATCAAATCGTTGTTTGAACATTGGATGATCATTAATTCAAAGATTAATTAATTAGATTAGATTGATTGAATAACATGCTATGTGTGAATACTTGGATGTATTGTATGAATAATGTGTATCAAATAGATATTTGAGGGGTGATGGCAATTTTAGAAATTGTTGTAATAAATTTAGAATTTATTAAATTGGACCTGCGTGTCCAGCCTATTATCTCTATTCTCTTTGTATTTCTCTTCTCACCAATTCCCCTCAATGTAAATGAGGTTTCTTTAGAAGTATTATGTAATTGGGTAGAAGTATGAATAGTGCTAGCGGAAGAGAGGAAAGAGAGAGATTTGTTCTAAGAACAAATTTGTTATATATCCATCCGCATATCATTATTAAATTTATTCGCGCCTTATTATGTTTTTAGAATGCATGTTTAAGGGTGTATGATGAGACCTAATCAAAGATAATAAATTGGTTACCAATTTACGCGAAAAATCCTCAATCAAATATTAAGCGTTTTTCCTTCCATTGAGTGGTTCTCTCTCAAGATCCAAGATTGGCATTGGTTTGTTGGCCAAATTCAAGACCATTGTCCATCGCGGATGTGTTTGAACCACGAAAGCTTTGTTCTATATCGCATGTCTTGGGCGGTTGTGACTTGTTGTCCAAAGTCAAAGTCGCTTCTAGTTCATCGACGTGGATTACGAAGCTTTCCCACTGTCAATGGGTCTCGCTTAACTGGAATCATTAAGCTTGTTGAGCCAAAGCCAAGGCTTAGTTGATTCAGAGGAAAAGGTTAGGAAATATATTGGATATATTTACATATTGGAGATATTTTTCGGACTTGGAGGTCCACCTACTGGATCTAGGAATTGGATGGGATCCAATTGATCTTAGAGATCTACCTAGTTAAGTTTCATACAGCTAGTTGGCCAAAAGTCAAGGTTGTGTGTTATTTAACGGTATCCTAACCCACTAGGAAACTAGGTTTCCCGAGTACTCCACAGAGGGCTAGAGGCTCACCGAAAAATAGTATGAGGCTAGTATTAAATTTGTAATTTCGTTTAGATACTTGCCAACACGCGCTCTTTTATTTTATTTCTCGTTGTTATAAATATATTAGTTAGACTAATATTTAATATTGCTTTCTTTGAACAGTTAGATAGTACAAAACACTACTCCACTTATAGTTGATTATATAGTTGGACTATAGTAATCATTACATTTTGAGTGTACCCAAAATCTTTGATTGGATAGTTGGACTATAGCAATCAAGATGGTTGGAAAGATTAACGTTGCAGACATAATCATAGGCGATAATTTCTTTAACGGCTTTAATTTTCCAGATTGGGAAATGAATCTTGGGATAGTCCTGGAAGCCAAGAAGTTACTCTATGTAATAGAGAAACCTCTCGGGCCTCAGCCCGGAGTTGAGCAAATAGTAGAGCATGAGCTTTGACAGACTCATCGTGATGATAACTTTAGTGCTTAATCCATCATGCTTGCCGCAATGACTCCTCAATTTCATCGTCAGAACAAAGGATTGGATCGTTATAGTATGATGTTGAAATTGAAGGATCTTTGCAGATCTAAGCTTAGATCTTAGAAGTATGAATTGCAAAAGAAGCTTTTTCGCTCGCGTATGTCAGAGGGTATATCTGTCAAGCACTAGGTGTCACAGATGATTGCTAACATCGATCACCTAGGTTAGCTAGGGCAGGTTTATCATGAACCAAGAGAAAACACTTGCAGTGTTAATGGTTATGCTCAAGGAGGAAGAGCTAGAGCTTCCAAAAGGGCAAGAAACGCAAGGCGCATCTTACTTCGACATCCCAGAAGGCCAAGGCTTGGCCGTAGGCTTTTTGGGGTATGAAGAAAAGAGGCAAAGGCAAAGTCATCACAGTCTTCTTTGAAGACAAAGGACATATAATAAGATGTCTACCTAAATTGTGGCAAATGGGGTCATTGGAAGTGTGACTGCCATATGGACAAGGCAGACATGAAGGAAGTGAAAGCGGACAAGGCTCCAACTTTAGGTATGTTTGTTATTGTAATAAACATGTCCACTACTGGTTTTAAAATTGGATTTTTGATACTGGATAAGGTACATACATATGTACTGATATGCGGGATCTGCTGGTTAGCAGAAGACTGGCTTCATATGAGATCGACCTACGAGTCAGAAACGAGAGGACAGTCGCTGGTTTGGCTGTGGGAACCTAAGTTTTGGAACTGCCCTTTGGGCATGTACTTAAATTAGGAAATTTTTATAATGTACTTAGTTTGACTAGAAACATTATCTCTATATCTAGTTTAACCTATTGCGGGTATACCTTTATGTTCTTGAACACTGGGTGTTTTGTTTATAAAGATGATATTGAGATATACACATTAGATGTGAATAACAGTATTTATATTTTGAATATAAATGAATCTCAAACATATAATATGACAAACAAAAAGATCTCAAACTGAATAAATCAGATGAGACTTATTTGTGGCATTGTTGTCTGAGACATATTAACAAGACTCCTATATCCGCACTTTCGAAGAGTGAATACTTGGATGGATTTGATCCTAATTCAAATGATGTATGTGAATCTTGTTTATTAGGCAAAGAGCCTAAAACACCTTTTAGCGGTAAAGGGTGTATGTGCCACCGAAATGTTAGCCATCGCGTTTGGTGACATATACAGACCCATATCTAGCTAGGCTAGGGGGTGGATTTGAATACTTCGTAACCTTTATGGATGTTACATCGCGTTATAGTTATGTGTATCTTATGAAATACAAATCGTAAACTTTTGATAAATTAAAAGAGTTTCGACACGAAGTAGAAAAATAGAAGGGCAAAAGTATTAAGATATTACTGTTGGACCGTAGTGGAAAATACTTGAGCAATAAGTTTCTCGATTACTTGAAAGAGTATGGTATTCTTTCACAGTGAACTCCTCCCGGAACACCTCAATTGAATGGTGTGTCCGTATGGAGAAACCGAACTTTGTTGGACATAGTAAGGTTAATGTCGCACTGAGCTACCAATTTCCTTCATGGGATACGCATCGAACATTGCAATACTTATTTTGAATAAGGTTTCGTTAAAGTCTCTTGGACAGACTCCATATAAATATGGAGAGGAAAGAAACTGGGTTGCTCATTCCTGAAGATTTGGGAATGATGGGCATATGTTTGGATGGTACCAAACTACAACCCAAATCGGATAAGTGCCTATTTATAATTAGTTAGGGAAACTAATTCTATAACCCATAAGAGAACAAAATATTTGTTGTTCTCTATGCGGTTTTCCTATGAGGAATTCCTAAATGCAGTGGCAAGTGGGAGGAAAGTACAACTCGATGAAAATCAGAGTAATATTGTTCCTGGCACCGATCCCCTAATGGAACACGAACAGTTTATCAAGGATGGATCTGTACCACAATATTCTAGTACACAATAATAGCGTAGGTTGGAGAGAGTAAAAAAAAAAACCTAAGAGGTATGAGTTTATGATCTCACCTCATGTTGATATCAATCTTATTGAGGAAGACAAACTGGCTACGTATGAGGAAACAATACAAGGTATTGACTCCGCTTTATGGCAAGGTGCCATAATGTCCGAAATGGATTCCATGTGTACCAACCAAGTTTGGACACTGGTTGATATACCAGAAGGTATTGTGCCTATTGGTGAGTCTTTATGGTGAGGAAAAACATGAAATATGGCAACATACAAATGTACAAAGCTAGGCTTGTAGTGAAAGGGTATCGTCATCAACATAGTGCCGATTACGACGAAACTTTTTACCTGTTGCCATGGTTAAATCCATTCAGATAATGCGTGCTATTGTCGCATATTTCAATTATGAAATATGACAGATGGACGTGAAAATCATTTTCCTTAACGGAAACCTTTTGGAGGATGTTTACAAAACCCTGACGGTTTTGTTGATCCGAAACATGAAAATAAGGTTTGCAAGTTAAATCGATCCATTTATGGATTGAAGCAAACATTATATTCTTGGAACCAACATTTTGATGAGATCATAATGGTATATAGTTTCATTCAAAATGATGATGATTCTTATGTATAGAAGAAGGTTAGTGGGAGCGCACTGACAATGATTGTCCTATTCGTTGATGATGTATTGGTTTTTAGCAATGATATTCCCATATTAAAATCGGTGAAAGCTTGGCTTTCATTAAAATTTTCCATGAAATACTTGGGAGAGACAACCTTTATTCTAGGAATAAGGATCTACTGAGATAGATCTAAAAGTGTTGGCACTCTCCGAGAACCTGTATATTGAAAGATATGTACGAGACCTGGTGTCTCATATGCTTTGAGCTTGTGGAGTCACAATTAGACCGATCCAGGTGATGGTCACTAGATTGATGTTAAGAACATCCTTTAGTATCTTAGATGAACTAAGGATGCATTCTTAATCCATTGAGAAGGAAAACTTGAGGTAACTGGGTTCACCGTTGCAAGTTTCCAAACCGATAAAGACGACTTTGAGTCACAATAAGGATACGTAATTTTTTTCGAACAACGGAACAGTGAGCTGGAAATCTTCCAAGTAAGATACTGTTGCTGATTCAACAAAAGCGGATGATATTACTGCAGCTGAGGCAGCAAAAGAAACAGTTTGGATCTATAAAATTCCTAATTATATTAGGAGTAGTTCTGTTAGCAGCTGAGTTGGGCTACATCACAGGCTAAAGAATTACGGTCTTATCAATGATCCATGTATGTACTTCAATGGTTTCATCTGATTCGTGAGATCATACATCATGGCGATGTGATGATCGAATAAATCACATCAGATAATAATGTTATAAATCCGCTGGAAAAAGCGATATCTCAGCATAAGCATGAGCGACCCATACATAGTTCAAGTATTAGACACTTGAGTGATTGGCTATATGCCAAGTGGGAGATTGTTGGACAATTATGACCCATAACATCACTATTTGTAAAAGACATGGTGTTCTTTAGGCTTGTTGCATACGCTAAATGCAACCGTGATCCCTACGAAAGTGGCTTAGCTTAATTTTAATTTTATTTTTGTGTTTTGATCGAGGACTAGCAAAATGTTAGGTTTGGGGCTGTGATGAGCGGTAAATCTATCACTATTTTCCACTCATTTGACCTAATATTTTGTATAGTTTCTTGATTTTTATGAATATTTTGATGTATTTTGTGTTATTTTGTAGATAAATAAAGTTTCAGGACATTCTGAAGGTGATTTTGGGCCAAAACAGTGAAAAACGGACAAAAGGGCAAAATCATCATTTTACGCATCGCGACGCGCTGCCCGCGTTGCGATGTCTAACATGTGCCGCTCCATGCTAACATGCGCCGGAGACACGTGTCAGAATCTGAGAAGTTTGACTTTGCTAATGTGCGCCTGCCACGTGTCAACATCACATCCGATCATGTTAACGTACGTCGTGCCATGTGTCATCATCCTATGGTACCGACAATCACCATCGCCACACGTTGACACGTGTTATCCCGCGTGTCAGACACGTCAACGTCCACATCAGTAGCTGACCGAGTCAACTAGCCACATCACCGCCATGTCATCATCAGCTAATCACAACGCGCTACGTGTCACAATCATACAGTACCGATAATCACTATCGCCACGTGTCCCCACATCATCGCCACGTCAACGCTACTTCACTGTCGTGTCAACTTAATTATTGAATTAATCATCCACATCGCCACGTCATCGGATAAGAATCTGTGTGGACGAATCAGCAGCTGACACATGTCCGCGTCGTGACGCGCAAGTTCTTATTGACGCCTATAAATTCAGCTCGAAATTTCAGTTTCAGATGTACCTTCCTCTCTGTAAATCTCTGATAAATAAGGAGTTTATATCTAGTTTCTCTCTAGTTTTCTTTAATTTTCAATTTTGTAATTAATTTAATTTACTTTCTGTAATAATAATTTACTTTCTTTACTTTTTTTACTATTCAACCATGAGGAGGTAACTTTCCACTGCTAGGGTGAAAGGTAAATCTTTTACTATTGCTATTTAGATTAATCTCCCTTAATTATAATATATTCACTATTTAAAATTTGACTTAATATAGATACCGCTATATTGGTCGGTTGGTAATTCATTTTAAACTGGTTTAAACCCGACTAAGCAAGGATACCACCAGATTGGTCGATTGGTAATTAAACTTTCTTACCGCCTATATGGCAGGTTCATGGACAAATTTTGATACCGCCTTATGGCTGGTCGGACTTAATTTGACTTAATCAGGTTACCGTCTATATGACTGGTTGGTAATATCATCACAAGTTAATATATTATATTAAGGGAGATATCTAAATTAGTAGTAGTAAAAGTAGATCCTTTTACCTTAGCATTTTATTTTATTGTAATTTACTTTTCAGCATTTACTTTTCAACATTTTACTTTATGTCATTTATTTTTAAGTTTTTATTAGCCCTAGTTATGTGTCGTAACTAAGTTAGTTATCTAGGGTTGTGATTAATTCCAATATCATCGGTTTATAAGAGGTTAGATTATAGTTTGGGTAATATAAAGATTTATTTATTGAGCCTTAGTCTTAATGCTTCTTGTTAACTGGCCATTAATAAGATTGATTCGGTAAACTTAAAATGAACTTGGAAAATGGATTTTAGGTTTAAGACCCTAGACTCAATAGCCCATGATCTTCCTTGAGGATAGATAACCCTTTAATAGATTTCCTTACAGGATAGGAATATACCTGTCGGGCGGGGGTAGCCATAATTGGAACTTGAACTTAATGAATTCAGATAACTTAATTGACATAGGAATATGATTAATTGGGTTAAACTTGGTATTGGTAATTGACCATCGGAAGAGGCTTTTACATGATTTCGTGTTCCAGGTTAATAAATCAATATATTACCCAACTGTAAGATAACTACTTCATCTTTAATTAGATATTGGAAGAAATCACAACCCTGGATAGTTTATTAATATTGAATTTTCTTCAATCTACTTTCACGCAAATTTTATTTACTTGTTTTAAATCACCATCCCAATCAAAACAATCAATCCATTAGATACCAGTAGTCATTTGGCCTCATAAAATTAATAGCTAGGTATTAAGTCCTAATGGGATCTATAATTTTTATACTACTTGAACGATACGTGCGCTTGCGTTATACGCGTGTGATTATATCGATCAATAGGACTCACCCAACTGCTGTCAGAGATGGGGTAAATGATGCCAGCATTCAATAATTTGATGATTTCCTTCTTCACGACTTCCTTCATGATTGGATTGAGTGTAAGTTGATGCTCCACTGTGGGTTTGTAATCATCACTCATTAGAATCTTGTGCATGCAAAATGATGGACTAATGCCTCGAATTTCTACTATAGTCCAGCCAATGGCTCTCTTGCGTTATCGTAACACTCTCAGCAACTTTTCTTCCTGTCCAATGTTAGTGAAGAAGAAATAATCACAGGTAATTGTTAGGAAGCGGCCGCGAGTGCATAGCGAAAAATTAAAATTAATTATGATATTGCTATCCCTTTGCCCAAGACCCATTTGTTTTGATTATTCTACAAGCCTATGCATGTTACTATATATTCTAAGCATAAAAACTCATAAGATATGCCAGGAACATAAACCCAAACATGCTAACTATCATAAGAACTCTAATTAAAATAAAGAAAAAAAAAGACATACTTTAACCAAAGACTCCTCCAGTCCTCCCTCTAATCTACAAGCTGTTCTCGAACTCATAAATCTCTTCCATGTTTTAAAGAGCCACCCAAGTGTATGACCTCCAAAGATGCACACACCAAAGCCAAAACTCAACGGCAAGACTACGCATTGAGTGCACATGTATTTTGTCATTGGTGCTAGCCTAGGCAAATACCTCAAAACATTTAACTTGAGGTTCCTCTAGTCAATAAGACTTAAGGATCCTCAAAATCAGTGGCTTACTCTTAAACTTTAGAGTTGTTCACTTATATAAACCTAAGATATGAAAGGTTTTGGTGTAAAAAATTTGTAAAGAATTCTTTGGGTTTATATAGGTGCTCCAAAGACAACAAAATTAATTAAGAATCCGATGTGGGATAAATGTTAATTTAATCTTAGCCATTGGATCTTAATTTAGTGGTTTAATGAGATTATAAAACCCTAATTAGAGTTTGGGCCGAATTAGAATTCAAAACAAATAAAAAATAAATAAAATAAAAAAGAAGCGCCATCTGTGCTTTTTTATTTTATTTTATTTATTTATTTATTCCAATTTCGAAAGTCCCCCTATCTTCATTCACCAATCCCTAAGCCACTATGGAACCTCATAAATGATCTGTTCAATAACCATTTATGAACAATTCCAACATCAATCATATATGCTGTTAAATTTGTACTATGCACTGTTAACCATTGATTTCGACTTTGTTGTGTATGACCTTTTGGGTTCCCCTCAAGTTGGACATGAAATGAATCGTGATAATTTAATCGAACATAAATTATCCTCCGATAAGATGGTCATTCGACTTCAATGACCAAGGTTGACATCTAGCAACATGCCAAGGCCCCCAAATGAGAATGAAAGATATATATACCCATTCTGTATGCGATTTACATATGATATGGCCCTTCACTTCACTGTATCCCCACCTTTTGACCTAGGGTACAGAAAATGTCTACCCATATGGTCAAATGTATGATGTTGATAGTGTCATGAATCGTGCTAACCCAAAAATCTCACATGATTCTTCTACTGCGGCCACAGTCTCAAGCACTGATCACACATATCAAACCGTGAACTGGAATACTACTATTATTAGAAAATGTAATCCAAGAGAGTGGCGATTCTCCATTGTATCTTTACAAACCTGATGTGTTTCAACAAATGACCCAATCATACCCTTATGATTGGATCTTTTGAACCGGGAAGGAGAATGTCAAAGTTATTTGATCCACACATAAGATTGTAAAGACCTCAAGTCTAAGGACTAGTAATATAATTGATACATGAAAGTTCTCACAGACACATGGGATAAACACTCCATATGAAAACTTTCGGCCGTCAGTTCAATGGACACGAGCAACTCATACATCCATGTGATACACCAAGCGGACGGATCTCTGCTGGTAGCCTATGAGATCAGATCATATCATCATGCTAGTCTCTCCGCTTTGTGAATGCCCAGATTATTCACAAAATTATGACTAGGAACATTTAAGAGTAATGATTCTCATAAGGCGTGGAAACCATCGTCTTATTACTCCAAGGGCTTTATTACAGTGTTGATGATTCATATAAGTTATGTAAGACACATATAATAAAGATTTCCATTTTATTAATTAATGAAAATATTAAAAATACATGTATATATAGCCCATCCACAAGTTGGGTGTATGTCATATCCTTAATAATCTCCGACTTCCAATATAGCCAACTAGTATGAATCTGGATACCATACTCTCGGGTGTGCCTATCATGCTTTTGTTGAGTCAGCCCTTTAGTAAGAGAATCTACAAGATTATCTTATATGGGTATTTTCTCTATAATAACTTCTTTTCTCTCAACAATCTCCTTGATGAGATGAAATCGCCTGAGTACGTGCTTGGATTTCTTGTGGGACCTTGGTTCTTTTGATTGAGCAATGGCGCTCGTGTTGTCACAGTACATCGTGATGCCATTCTTTATCGTAGGAAGCACTTCCAGTTCCATGATGAACTTATTTATCCAAACTGCTTCTTTAGCTGCGTCAGATGCTGCAATATACTCGGCTTCAGTGGTGGAGTCCGCTGTAGTTGACTACTTTGAGCTTTTCCAACTGACAGCACTGTCATTCAAAGTAAACAGATATCCTGTTTGGGATATGCTGTCACCCCTATCGGTCTGAAAGCTCGCATCATAGTAACCAATTACTTCCATCTCAGAACAGTCTCCGTATGTCAAAAACACATCCTTATTTCTTCTTAGATACTTGAGGATTGTTTTGACAGCTACCCAACGTTGCTCACCAGGATTTGCCTGATACCTGCTCGTTATGCTAAGAGCATAAGAGCCATCAGGTCTTGTACATAGCCTGGCGTACATGATCGATCCTATTGCTGAAGCATAAGAGATCCTACTAATACGCTCTCTATCTGAAGGAGTATGTGGACATTGCTCCTTAGATAATTTGATTCCATGACAAGTAGGTAAATTACCTCTTTTGGAATCTTCCATTTTGAATCTTTTCAAAACTTTATCTATGTACGTAGATTGAGAAACTCCTAACAACCTCTTAGATCTATCACGGTAGATCTTAATGCCGAGGATGTAGGATGCTTCTCCCAAATCTTTCATGGAGAAATTCTGAGATAACCATTGCTTGGTGGCTTGTATCATGGGAATATCATTCCCGATGATTAATATGTCATTGACATATAATACAAAAAATACAACAGCACTCCCACTACTTTTCCTGTAAATTCAAGGCTTGTCTATATTTTTGATGAAGTCAAATTCTTTGATTGTCTCATCGAATAGTATATTCCAACTTCTGGAGGCTTGCTTGAGTCCATAAATGGATCGTTTAAGCTTGCATACTTTATTATGATCATCCTTAGATGCAAACCCCTCAGGTTGTGTCATATAGACTTCCTCTACGAGGTTCCCATTAAGGAAAGCTATTTTGACATCTATCTGCCAAATCTCATCATCAAAGTGTGCAGCTAGTGCCAGTAAAATTCGAATAGACTTTATCATTGCAACAGGCGAGAAGGTTTCCTCATAGTCAATTCCTTGGATTTGTCTATAACCTTTCGCCACCAACCTAGCCTTATAGGTTTGGATGTTGCCTTCTGCATCAGTTTTACGATTGTAAATCCACTTGCAGCCTATGGGTTTTATCCCTTCAGGTGCATCTACCAAGTCCCAGACTTGATTCTGATACATAGAGTCTTTTTCGGATTTCATGGCCTCAAGCCACTTGACTGAATCAATATCACGTATTGCTTCATTATAATCGGTGGGATCGTCATTATCAATGACCTGATCATTTTCCTCGTCAATATGGAAACCATATCTTTCAGGCTCATGTCTTTCCCTACCAGACCTTCTAAGTTCATAACCTTGTGGTTGTTCCGTCGCTGTCTATTTGAGGGGCCTGGGGTTTAGTTCTATGTTAGTTTGTTCTTCTCATACCTCATCAAGGTCAAGTCTACTCCTACTATATTTCTTGCAAAGGAATTCATTCTCTAGAAATTTTGCATTTCGTTAGATAAATATTCTTTGTTCATTTATGACGTAGAACACGTATGCTCTTGAGTTCAAGACATATCCTACAAACTTACATTTAACTGCCCTATCATCCAATTTGTTAGTTTGTGTGAGCTTGACATATGTATCACATCCCTCAACTCTTATATAACTAAGAATATGACGTTTCCCAGACCATAACTCATATGGTGTTTGACTAACTGTCTTGGAAGGAACTTGGTTTAGTAGTAGTGTTGCAGTTTCTAAAGAAAGACCCCAAAAAGAAAGAGGTAGATCCGTGTCTGGCATCATTGATCGGACCATATCTAATAATGTCCGATTTCTCCTTTCGGAGACCCCATTATCCTATGGAGTTCCCGGAGGAGTCCACTGGGAAACAATGCCATTTTCTCTCAAGTAATCTTGAAATTCGTTGCTTAAGTTTTCACCACCTCGGTTAGACCTTAGTGACTTAATACTTTTATTAAGCTGGTTTTCTACTTCAGCTTTGCAGTCTTTAAATTTCTCAAAGGCTTTAGATTTGTACCGCATAAGGTACACATACCCATATCGTGAGTGATCATTGATAAAGGTAATGAAGTAGGAGAATCCACCTCTAGCGGTGAATGACATTGGTCCGCATACATCAGAGTGTATGAGTTCTAATGTCTCCGCTGCACACAGTCATTTACCTTTGAAGGGTAATTTGGTCATTTTACCAAGTAAACAAGACTCACAAGTTCCATAAGGTTCATATTTGAAGGGTTTGAAATACTCATCCTTATGTAGATTAGTTAATCTTGTTTCATTGATATGACCTAAGCGACTGTGCCATAGAAGTGATTCATTGAGATTATTCAAGTTAACATTGTATATATTAGAGGTTGAACATTCTTTGTTAGTTTGTAAGACATAGATACCATTATTCAAAATACCATCTCCATATTTTATTTCATGAAATAAATAGAACATTCATTACAACTTATTAGGCATGAAAAACCTTTATTACATAAATAAGAAATTGAAATGATGTTCTTTACTAGAGAAGGTACATAAAAACAATCTTCTAAGTCTAAAACTAAACCATTCGACAAAACTAATGAATAAGTCCCCACGCACAATGCAGCCATTTTTGCTCCATTACCCATGCGTAAGTCAACCTCCCCATGACGGAGTCTCATACTGTTTCTCAGGCCATGCACATTGTTACACAAGTGAGTCCCACAACTGGTGTCAAGCACCCAAGTAGAAGGTTCAGAGTTTTGAGAATATAGTTCAATCATATACAACATACCTGAAGTATTGGGCTTCTTGGCCTCTTGGGCTTCTCTAGCTTCCTTGGATTTCAAGGATCTAAAGTCTTTCTTCCAATGACCCTTCTTCCTACAAAAGAAACATTTCCCCTTTCCCTTTTTCTTCTCTACCTTACCATTGGGCTTTAGGTGATCTGGAGCCTTGGCCTTGCCCTTATTTTTCTTTGGGCCTCGTGGCTTCAGGTCCGTAACCATAAGCATGACGGAGGTTTTAAGCTCCGGTTTCAAGTCATTCTCTGCTTGCTTTATCAGATTGTGCAATTCTGCTAAAGTAGTTTCTTTATCAAACAGATGAAACTGCATAATAAAGTTCGAGAATTCTTTTGGTAAGGACTGAAGAATTAGATCCTGACATATCTTATGATCCATGATGAACCCGAGGTTGGCCAATTTTTCAATGTGGCCAATCATTTTAAGCACATGTCTACTAACAGATCCTTCTTTATACCTTGTTTGGAATAAGGCACATGACACTTGGAATCTCACGGTATGAACGGAAATTGCATATTACTCCTTCAAGTGAAAGATGATGGTTTGAGCATCCATATCTTCGTGAGCTTTCTGAAGTTCGTCCGACATAGAGCCAAACATTATGCAAACTGCTTGCTCTTCATCATCGACGTGTTTCTTCCAAGCATCAAATGTATTTTGGTCAGCATCATCTGCGGGTTCAGTGGAAATGGTCTTTCAAGAACATAGAAAATATTTTCTTGTCGTAAATTAATTTTAAGGTTTCAAAACCAGTCATTGTAGTTGTCTCTTTTGAGCTTATGCTCATCAAAGATGGAACGAAGTGATACTCTGTTTTCCATTTGAATGTTTGTGAAATATTTTAACCCACCTGTTAAGAGAGAATGTTAAAGTTAGGAATTTGTTTTCATTAATGTTTAATAATAACATGTGCTTTTAATATTATGAAGTTGCTCCCACTCAATTGTTTTAAAAATTTAAGCAAATCGCATCAACCCCAATATGATGGATTTCTTGTGGGCAAGGATCCCATTATCATTATTTCATAACTCCGACTAGGGCCTGTCGTTATAAAATATGATAATTAGGTAGGTTCCCAACCAATTTATGATATAAATCACAATTCCTTGATTATTGGGTTGGGCAATCGAATATGTCATAGCTTATGCCAGTCCTTGTGGATGCCCAATCTTTGCCACTAAGTTATAAGACCACGCTTAAGGGTCACTGCATCTTATGACTTAGAAAAGTCAAACCATTATCAACAGTACAATTTATGGACAAATTGGTATTGGTCAGTCTGGTAAAGCCTAGACCTGCCAATACGGTTTAAGCCATTTGGGTCTATACTTTACAATGGGAGGTAAATTTTAGACTTAAATTATTATTGAGGATTTTAGCAAGTTTAAGTGAATAACTGTCAAATGGATTCCTCCATTGAAAATTCCCCAAAGGGAGGGTGGAGCGAACTCTCTTAAATACCCTTACCGCTTAGGCTCTTATCGCCTTGGTGATAGGAATGAACAATAGATCCTCCAAATTAGTCCAACACTTTAAATATGCTTTAAGGTAAGCTTTGAGTAAACAATTATCTAGATGTCTTCACAGCTTTTCCTTTTGGCTATAAAAAGGTAGTGAGTGAAGGAAGACACCAAATCATTATCCAACTCTAGTAATACCTTTGGTTAAATTAACTTTAGTTTGGAAAGTTTTATTAACGAATTGATCCTACCCCACTTGTATCTTTTTAAATGTCTTTTATTATAAACAAGTGATTTATATTTATTAGCCTTAAAGGTAAAAAATCTCTAAGTTCATCACGAAATAATTACTTAGCTAAGGGATAAGCAATACACTCTTTATTTCTTAGAAAATCTCTATATGCTTGCACCCTAAAATAATCATGCCAATTCTAATCATACATAGAATCATCAAGCATATGAGTTTTAATATGTTGTAATTATTTTAGGCATTAAATAACTTTGATTAATATTTAATTATGATATTGTATTTTATTTTATTCAAATAAAATTACTTTTCACGTTTTTCTGCAGACGCGTGAAATTTAAATGCCATTTCGCAAATCAAATCTTAACCAAATCATGCAAAACATGTGCCTAAAATTAAGTTCAGGGTGTTAGCTTTCCAACGGGCTTTTACACACCCAATTTCGAGTTCAAATGAGTGACAATTAATCAAAACAAAAACGGCGCGCTGATACCACTGTTGGGAAGCGGCCGTGAGTGCGCAGCGGAAAAATAAAAAAATTAAAATTATGATGCCATTTTCCCTTTGCCCAAGACCTATTTGATTTGATTATTCTACAAGCCTAGGCATGTTACTATATATTCTAAGCATAAAACTCATAAAACATGCAAATAACATAAACCTAAACATGCTAACTATCATAAGAACTCTAATTAAAATAAAGAAAGAAAAAAGACTTACTTGAACCGTAGACTCCTCCAGTCCTCCCTCCAATATACAAGCTTTTCTCGAACTCAGGAAGCTCTTCCACGTTCCAAAGAGCCACCCAAGTGTGTGGCCTCCAAAGATCCACACACCAAAGCCAAAACTCAACGGCAAGACTACACCTTGAGTGCACGGGTATTTTGCCATTGGTGCTAGCCTAGGAAAATACCTCAAAACTTTTAACTCGAGGTTCCTCTAGTCAATTAGACTGAAGGATCCTCAAAATCAGTGGCTTACTCGTAAACTTTAGAGTTGCTCACTTATATAAACCCAAGATATGAAAGGTTTGGTGCAAAAATTTGTGAAGAATTCTTTGGGTTTATATAGTGCTCCAAAGACAACAAAATTAATTAAGAATCCAATGTGGGATAAAAGCCAATTTAATCTTAGCCATTGGATATTAATTTAGTGGTTTAACGAGATTATAAAACCCAAATAAGAGTTTGGGCCGAATTGGAATTCAAAACAAATAACAAAAATAAATTTTTTTTACTATTCACGAGTTACTATTCAAGTGAATAGTAATTTTTTTGTATTTTTTTATTTTATTCAAATTCCCAAAGTGCCCATATCGTCATTCACCAATCCTTAAGCCACTATGGAACCTCATAAATGATATGTTCAATAATTAAACACAATGAACCATTTATGAACAATTCCTACAGCAATCACATATGCTGTTAAATATGTAATGTGCACTGTTAACCACTGATTTCGTCTTTGTTGTGTGTGACCTTTTGGGTTTCCCTCAAGTTGGACATGAAATGGATCGTGATAATTTAATCGAACATAAATTATCCTCCGATCAGATTTTCGTTCGATTTCAATGACCAAGGTTGACATCTAGCAACATGCCAAGGCCCCAAATGAGTAGGAAAGATATATATACCCATTTTGTATACGATTTACATATGATACGGTCCCTCGCCTCACTGTATCCCCATCTATTGACCTAGGGTACAGAATGTGTGTACCCAAATGGTCAAAGGTATGATGTTGATAGTGTCATGAATCGTGCTAACCTAAGAATCTCACATGATTCTTCCGCTGTGGCCACAGTCTCAAGCACTGATCACACATATCAACCCACGATCTGGAATACTACTCTTATAAGAAAATATTATCCGAGAGAGTGGCGATTCTCTGTTGTATCTTTACAAGCTTAATGTGTTTCAAAAAATGACCCAATTATACCCTTATGATCAGATCTTTTGAACCGGGGAATGAGAATTTCAAAGTTATTTGATCCACACATAAGATTGTAAAGACCTTAAGTCTAAGGACTAGTTATATAATCGATACATGAAAGTTCTCACAGACACGTGGGATAACCACTCTATATGAAACCTTTCGAGGGTCAGTTCGATGGACACGAGCAACTCATGCATCCATGTGATACACCAAGCGGACGGATCTCTGCTAGTAGCCTATGAGATCGGCTACCCCACTTAAGGGTGGATCATATCATCATGCTAGTCTCTCCGCTTTGTGAACACCCAGATTATTCATAAAATTATAACTAGGAATATTTAAGAGTAATGATTCTCATAAGGCATGGAAGCCATCGTCTTATTACTCCAAGGGCTTTATTACAGTGTTGATGATTCATATAAGTTATGTAAGACATGTATAATAAAGATTGCCATTTTATTAATTAATGAAAATATTACAAATACATATATATAACCCATCCACAAGTTGGGTATATGGCATATCCCTAACAGTCTTGTTGTGTCCTTTATTAGATCATATCTAATGCACGAATAATAGGAGTATCTCACAAGTCTCTTAGTTTTATATCTTATATAAAACTTTATATCGAATATAACAGAGACTACTCCAACTGCTTTCACGGAGTAAATAAGACTTGGGTAAACATTTTACCTCACAAACATCTCATTATTACCATAATAATGATAATGTCGTTAGGATATACAACACTAGAAAGAAATTTGTACGCTACCACTAACCTTTTTATCACAAATGTACTCTCTATAATTTGATAAAATCAGATAATCTGACTGATATCAAAATTAGAGAACATGGATTTCCGGAAGGCTCACCCGAGTCTACAATAGGCTCTATAAGCAAATATACCAAACCGAAATATCAGCAGAACACAAACTCTAGAGCCATTCTAGAATGTACTCTTCAAACAAAGAAATCACAATTGATCTCTTATCCGAAGAAGCCATTCAAAAAATGCCACTTTGTATTCTTTAGCTAAAATACACAATTTAATATTAACATTAACCAACAGATCTTAAATTGTTCAATCAATGTGACTAGAGACAAGTTTCCTCAGAATATACAATAGATTACTTAGTACAATCTTTCTCACTGTCATACTGTAAAGGTCAAACCTTTAATTAGCTCACTTAGCTTTTGCTGCGCAAACCATTTGCATATTTTATGAACTATTCATAATGAAAGCTTAATCAAGTTCAAAACTTAATCGTAGTAAGCTATGAATAATCTTATATCTATGGTTCAATGGTAATTTCTGAAATCGATATCAAATATTGCTCCCACTATAAGTTATAGGATAATTTTCTTCGATAAGAGAACAATAGAACCATTAAGTATCAAATACTTGTAAATGATTCTAACATCTTATTGGACTTATACGGAGGATGATTAAAGGTCGTTTCATCTTATTAATTACTTAGTTCCAATTATAATTTATCATTCTCATATTTGACTTCAATAAGTCAAGTCTTTTATACAATAGTTAACATCCGATGTTACACACCAAGTAACAAAACAATTTTATTACTTAGGATTGTAGGAAAGATATTCTATCAAATAGAATACAATATTCTATAAAATAGAATAAATGATAAATTTTTACTTGTACCTCCAAGATGCAAGACCTTTCAATTATATAACCATTATACAAAAGAAAAATTCAAATCTCAAACTTTTCAAGATTCGAATTTTCTACCTGTACATATCATATATGCAACTGTAAAAACTAATGGAACATTAATTAAAAAGATGAATTACTGTTACTGGAGCATAACCCCAAGAGTATTGAAACTAATTCGGTAATATTCAATATCAAAACGAATCAAATCATATAAGATTCGATTACTCCCACTAACCAATTCCATCAAGATGGAATCGTAGAAGAATTATATTGAGTAAGAATCATATTCGCTGAATAATCTTAGAAGTAATTGCCATAAATTCATACATTTGATCATATCAAATATCTTTAAACAATTCAAAGACTTGTTATGAATTTTAAGGATCAAGTTTTTAAAATTTCAGATCGAATATCTTTGAACTAGATGAAGATGTTTGATCTGCGTTTCATTAGAACAAATTGAAAGTTCTTGAATCTTTCAAGACGTTCAATATATGTTCTTTCAGAAACACGTAACTAAGTTATAACAATTCATCAACTAAGTTACGAAATAAAGAAAACTACCTTAAGCAATTATTATTTATTAAACTACATACATCCAACGTATCAGTTAAATAAATCTTATACTCCAATGACAATCAATGGTTAAATGAGATTTAATCACATTCCCGAATACAATTTTCATTAAATGGATAAGGATATGTGGTGTGATCTCATATCAGACCATCCTTTACCATACTGAATAAGCATTTAATGCTCAAGTGATGAAATCTCATAAAGCACTGTTCTAAATTATTTACTTTACCAAATATTTTCTTAATGTCTATTTTGTCATTAATGACACTACTAGTCATCTTAAAATATGTAACAACTGTTTATACAGAACAAGTAACTATCAAATCGTCACAAGTTATGATATCAAATATCAAAACTGTTATTAAACATTATTTTAAATAACTAGACGGGAGATCTAGTATCCAATACCTACAGTTTTCGTATTGTGAGAATCAATATTCTCTATACATAACTATACGCATCTCCTTTCTATAGCTTTATAATTTTCTTTCAATTATTCCCAATAATTACAAATAATTGATTAGCCAACTATGTCAGACACATTACCTCAAAAGGTAACTAAAGCTAAGAAACATCATTATTAGATAAACAAATACCTAATGGGGTTTTCTTAATGCCAGTTAAGAATCTCAAGACATGAACTGATTCGTGTCAATTCTTACTGCACAAGAAACTATTCTCTCTACATAATAATATCCTAAAATGGATATCTACCTAGATTATCTATCATGACTTAGTAACTAAGTCACTAACCATCTTGATTTTTCAAGAAAATCGGAACAACAGTTCCCGATGGTTTAGATTAATCTAACAATATCATAGTCTAATAGTATCTAGAACTTATTCTAGAAAAGTGCAACCATGAGTCATGTCAGAAACAACATATAAAAATATGTAAGCAGCGAATTAAAAGTTTAATTCTATCTACTATAGAATAAGAAAAACAAACAGGCGGTAATTTTCATAATATTACACACTGCTTAAGTTATGGAATATTTTTAAATTTTGCAGTGCTTCCCACGATTTTATGTAATATCATAATCCCCAATGAAAAATGAGAATTCAATAATTAAATCAAATTCCGTAATGGGAAATGGACCCCATGAATATATTTCACCTCACAGCAGTGGCACGGTCTCGCATACGTATATTCATCAGATAGACAACTCATTGTCAATCACACTCATTGTGACTCCAGTTTTGGTTCTGACCATATCTCGTTGTGACAGCTTAGACACGTTCACTGGAAGCAGATCAAGGTTAAACTCTTCAATGATAAACTCAAGCTACTTGCGTAACCCTGACAGCTTGGGCACATTCAGGATTTCACTTTCGCTTGAATTTATCTAGTATCTATTATACATCCGGCATAAATAAATTTCTATCGGCTACACCGTCACAGCAGAGTCACGGTCTCGGATGTAGTTGTTAGGGATATGCCCTATACCCAACTTGTGGATGGGCTATATGTACATGTATTTGTACTATTTTCATTAATTAATAAAATGGCAATCTTTATTATATGTGTCCTACATAACTTATATGAATCATCAACACTGTAATAAAGCCCTTGGAGTAATAAGACGATGGCTTCCACTCCTTATGAGAATCATTACTCGTAAATATTCCTAGTCATAGTTTTGTGAATAATTTCGGCGTTCACAAAACAAAGAGACTAACATGATGATATGATCCGCCCTTAAGTGAGGTAGTCGATCTCATAGGCTACTAGCGGAGATCCATCCGCTTGGTGTATCACATGGACCCATGAGTTGTTCGTGTCCATCGAACTGACCGCCGAAAGTTTTCATATGGAGTGTTTATCCCATGTGTCTGTGAGAACTTTCATGTATCGATTATATGACTAGTCCTTTGACTTGAGGTCTTTACAATCTTATGTGTGGATCAAATAACTTTGAAATTCTCCTTCCCCGGTTCAAAAGATCCGGTTATAAGGGTATGATTGTGTCATTTGTTGAAAACATGAAGTTTGTAAAGATACAACAGAGAATAGCCACTCTCACGGATAATATTTTCTTATAAGAGTAGTATTCCAATTCACGGGTTGATATGTGTGATCCGTGCTTGAGACTGTTGCCACAACAGAAGAATTATGTGAGATTCTTGGGTTAGCATGATTCATGACACTATCAACATCATACCTTTGACCATATGGGTAGACACTTTCCGTACCCTAGGTCAATAGGTTGGGATACAGTGAGGTGAGGGACTGCATCATATGTAAATCGCATACATAATGGGTATATATATATTTCCTTCTCATTTGGGGGCCTTGGCATATTGCTACATGTCAACCTTGGTCATTGAAATCGAACGACCATCTGATCGGTGGATAATTTATATTCGATTAAATTATCACGATTCATTTTATGTCCAACTTGAGGGGAATCCAAAAGGTCACACACAACAAAGTCGAAATCAATGGTTAACAGTGTACAATACAAATATAACAACATATATGATTGCTGTAGGAATTATTCATAAATGGTTCAAAGTGTTTAATTATTGAACAGATCATTTATGAGGTTCAATAGTGGCTTAGGGATTGGTGAATGACGATAGGGGCACTTTGGGAATTGGAATTTAAATAAATTATTATTCATGTGAATAGTAACATTAATAGTAAAAAAATGTTTTATTTGTTTTGAATTCCAATTCGGCCCAAACTCTTATTAGGGTTTTAAAATCTCATTAAACCACTAAATTAAGATCCAATGGCTAAGATTAAATTAGCTTTTATCCCACATCAGATTCTTAATTAATTTTGTTGTCTTTGGAGCACTATATAAATCCAAAGAATTCTTTATAAATTTGCTACACCAAAACCTTTCGTATCTTGGGTTTATATAAGTGAGCAACTCTAAGGTTTAAGAGTAAGCCACTGATTTTGAGGATCCTTAAGTCTAATTGACTAGAGGAACCTCGAGTTAAAAGTTTTGAAGTATTTGCCTAGGCTAGCACCAAGGGCAAAATACCCGTGCACTCAAGGCGTAGTCTTGCCATTGAGTTTTGGCTTTGGTGTGTGCATCTTTGGAGGCCACACACGTGGGTGGCTCTTTGGAACATGGAAGAGCTTACTGAGTTCAAGAAATTCTTGTAGATTGGAGGGATGACTGGAGGAGTCTACGGTTCAAGTAAATCTTTTTCTTTCTTTATTTTATTTAGAGTTCTTATGATAGTTATCATGTTTAGGTTTATGTTCTTTGCATGTTTTATGAGTTTTATGCTTAGAATATATAGTAACATGCCTAGGCTTGTAAAATAATAATAAAAAATGGGTCTTGGGCAAAGGGAAAGCCGCATAACAATTTTAATTTTCCGCTGCGCACTCGCGGCCGCTTCCCAATCAGTGGTTTCAGCACACGTTTTTGTTTTGATTAGTTCTCACTCATTTGAACTCGAAATTGGGTGTTTAAAAGCTTGTTGGAAAGCTAACACCCTGGCCTTAATTTTAGGCATAGGTTTTGAATGATTTGGTTAATATTTGAATTGTGAAATTGCAATTAAAATTCATGTGTTCTGCAGAAAAATGTGAATAGTAAATTTATTTGAATAAAATAAAATGCAATATCATAATTAAATATTAATCAAAGTTGTTTAATGCTTAAAATAATTCCAAAATATTAAAACTCATATGCTTGATGATTCTATGTATGATTAGAATTGGCATGATTGTTTAAGGGTGCAAGCATCTCGAGACTTTCTAAGAAATAGAGAGTGTATTGCTTATCACTTAGCTAAGTAATTATTCTATGATGAACTTAGAGATTTATTAGCTTTAAGGCTAATAAATATAAATCACTTGTTTATAATAAAAGACATTATAAAAGATACAAGTGGGTTGGGACCAAGGGGTTAATAAAAATTTCCAAACTAAAGTTAATTTAACCAAAGGTATTACTAGAGTTAGATAATGATTTGGTGTCTTACTTCACTCACTACCTTTTTTATAGCCAAAAGAAAAAGTTGTGAAGACATCTAGATAATCATTTACTCAAAGCTTACCTTAAAGCATATTTAAAGTGTTGGACTAAATTGGAGGATCTATTGTTTATTCCTGTCATCAAGACAATAAGAGCATAGGAGGTCAGGGTATTTAAGAAAGTTCGCTCCACCCTCCCTCTGGGGAATTTTCAATGGAGGAATCCATTTGACAATTATTCATTTAAACTTGCTAAAATCCTTAATAATAATTTAAGTCTGAAATTTGCCTCCCATTGTAAAGTATAGACCCAAAGGATTTAAACCGTATTGGCAGGACTAGGCTTTACCAGACTGACCAATACCAATTTGTCCCTAAATCATACTATTTATAATGGTTTGACTTTTCTGAGTCATAAGACACATCGACCCTTAGACGTGGACTTATAACTTAGTGGCAAAGATTGGGTGTCCACAAGGACTAGTATAAGCTATGACATGTTTGATTGCCCAACCTAATAATCAAGGAATTGTGCTTTATATCCAAAATTGGTTGGGAACCTACCTAATTATCGTATTTTATAACGACCGGCCCTAGTCGGAAGCCTTTGAGAAATTCAAAGACTTCAAGGATGAAGTAGAAAACCAGCTTAATAAAAGTATTAACTCACTAAGGTCTGACTGAGGTGGTGAATACTTAAGCAACTAATTTCAAGATTACTTGAGAGAAAATGGCATTATTTCCCAATAGACTCCTCCGGGAACTCCAAAGCATAATGGGGTCTCCGAAAGGAGAAATCAGACATTATTAGATATGGTCCTATCAATGATGCCAGGCACAGATCTACCTCTTTCGTTTTGGGATCTTGCTTTAGAAACTGCAACACTACTACTAAACCAAGTTCTTTCCAAGACTGTTAGTCAAACACCATATGAGTTATTGTCTGGGAAATATCATAGTCTTAGTTATCTAAGAGTTTAGGGATGTGATGTATATTTCAAGCTCACAACAACTAACAAATTGGATGATACGACAATTAAATGTAAGTTTGTAGGATATACCTTGAACTCAAGAGCATACGTGTTCTACGTCCCAAATGAACAAAGAACATTTGTCTCACGATATGCTAAATTTTTAGAGAATGAATTCCTTCTCAAGAAATATAGTGGGAGTAGACTTGACCTCAAAGATGTATGAGAATAACAAACTAACATAGAACTAAACCCCAGGCCCCTCAAAAGGGCAGCGACTGAACAACCACAAGGTTATGAACTCAGAAGGTCTGGCAGGGAAAGACATGAGCCTGAAAGATATGGTTTCCATATTGATGAGGAACATGATCAGGTCATTAATAATGACGATCCCAACAGTTATGACGAAGCAATGTGTGACATTGATTCAGTCAAGTGGCTTGAGGCCATGAAATCCGAAATAGACTCTATGTATCAGAATCAAGTCTATGACTTGGTAGATACACCTGAAGGGATAAAACCAATAGGCTGCAAGTGGATTTACAAGCGTAAAACTGATGTAGAAGGCAACATCCAAACCTATAAGGCTAGGTTGGTGGCAAAAGGTTATAGACAAATCCAAGGAATTGACTATGACGAAACCTTCTCGCATGTTGCAATGATAAAGTCCATTCGAATTTTATTGGCACTAGCTGTACACTTTGATTATGAGATTTGACAAATGGATGTCAAAATAGCTTTCATTAATATGAACGTCGTAGAGGAAGTCTATATGACACAACCTGAGGGGTTTGCATCTAAGGATGATCATAATAAAGTATGGAAGCTTAAACGATCCATTTATGGACTCAAGCAAGCCTCCAGAAGTTGGAATATATAATTTGATGAGACAATCAAAGAATTTGACTTCATAAAAAATGTAGACGAGCCTTGTGTTTACAGGAAAAGTAGTGGGAATGCTGTTGTATTTCTTGTATTATATGTCGATATTCCCATAATGCAAGCCACCAAGCAATGGTTATCTCAGAATTTCTCCATGAAAGATTTGGGAGAACCAGCCTACATCCTCGGTATTAAGATTTATCGTGATAGATCTAAGAGGTTGTTAGGACTTTCTTAATCTACGTACATAGATAAAGTTTTGAAAAGATTCAAAATGGAAGATTCCAAAAGAGGTAATTTACCTACTTGTCATGGAATCAAGTTATCTAATAAGCAATGTCCACATACTCATTCAGATAGAGAGCGTATGAGTAGGATCCCTTATGCTTCAGCAATAGGATCAATCATGTACCTCATGCTATGTACAAGACCTGATGTCTCTTATGCCCTTAGCATAACGAGCAGGTATCAGGCAAATCCTGGTGAGCAACACTGGGCAGCTGTCAAAACAATCCTTAAGTATCTGAGAAGAACTAAGGATATATTTTTGACATACGAAGATTGTTCTGAGATGAAAGTCATTGGTTACTGTGATGCGAGCTTTCAGACCGATAGGGATGACATCAGATTGCAAACAGGATATCTGTTTACTTTGAATGGCGTTGCTGTTAGTTGGAAAAGCTCAAAGCAGACAACTACAGCGGACTCCACCACTTAAGCCGAGTATATTGCAGCATCTGAGGCTGGTAAAGAAGCAGTCTGGATAAATAGTGTAACTACGCACTACAATATATATTATCGGGTCTTTGTCTAATATATACATATCTCTAAATAATATTTAGTTTCAATCTAATAGTAATTAGATCGAATATGTTTAAAAAAACAAGAGGTGAAACCACTAAGAAAGTAATATTATAGAAAAAAGGATTTTCGTATTCATGAATCAGACATAAATACGATCCAAATTGGTGCTCTAGGCACCAACCCTAACAAGGTGTACATGCCACCGAGCTGTTAGCCGTCGTTCATAGTTACATATACGGGCCCATGTCTAGCTAGGCTAGAGGTAGATATGAATACTTCGTAACCTTTACGGATGATGCATCGCGTTATGTTATGTATCTTATGAAACACAAGTCTGAAACTTTTGAGAAATTCAAAGAGTTTCGACATAAAGTAGAAAAATAAACCAGCAAAAGTATTAAAACATTACGGTCGGACCGTGATGGAGAATACTTAAGCAATGAGTTTCTAGATTACTTAAAAGAATATGGTATTCTTTCACAGTGGACTCCTCTCTGAACACCTCAATTTAACGGTGTGTCCAAATGGAGAAACCGAACCTTGTTGGACATGCTAAGGTCAATGATGAGTCGCACTGAGCTATAAATTTTCTTTTGGGGATACATATTAAACAGTGCAATACTTATTTTGAATAAGGTTCCGTCAATCTCTGTTGGACAAACTCCAAATGAAATATGGACAGGAAAGAAACCGGGTTTCTCATTCCTGAAGATTTGGGGATGTAGGCATATGTTAAATGTTTGGATGATACCAAACTAGAACCCAAATCGGATATGTGCCTATTTCTAGGTTATCCTAGGGAAACCAAAGGATATTATTTCCACAACCCACAAGAGAACAAAATATTTATTGCTCTCCATGTAATTTTCCTCGAAAAGGAATTCATAAATACAGTGGTAAGTGGGAGGAAAGTAGAACTCGATGAAAATTAGAGTGATACTGTTCTTGGCACTGATCCCCCATGGAACACCAACAGTCCATCATGGATGAGACTATTACAAAATATTTTAATACATAAGAACCGTATAAGTCGGAGAGAGTCAGAGAACAACCTGAGAGGTAGGGTTTTTGATCTCACCTCATGTAGACATTAATCTTATTGAGGATAATAAACCGACTACATATGAGTAAGCGATACAAGGTATCGACTCCGCTTTATGGCAAGAAGCCATGAAGTCCGAAATGGATTCCATGTATACCAACCAAGTTTGGACATTGGTTGATGCACCAGTAGGCGTTAAGCCTATTGGTTGCAAATGGGTCTTCAAAAAGAAGACATACATGGATGGCAACATACAAACATTCAAAGCTAGGCTTGTAGCGAAATGGTATCTTCAATGACATGGTGTCGATTACGATGAAACTTTTTCACCTGTTGCCATGATTAAATCCACTCAGATAATGCTTGCTATTCTTGCATATTTCGATTAAGAAATGTGGTAGATGGATATCAAAACCGCTTTCCTTAACGAAAACCTTTTGGAGGATGTTTATATGCAATAGCCTGACAGTTTTGTAGGGTCAAAACATGCAAATAATATTTGTAAGTTAAATTGATCCATTTATGGATTGAAGCAAGCATCACGTTC
Source organism: Zanthoxylum bungeanum (assembly GCA_019454045.1). Taxonomy (NCBI): domain Eukaryota; kingdom Viridiplantae; phylum Streptophyta; class Magnoliopsida; order Sapindales; family Rutaceae; genus Zanthoxylum; species Zanthoxylum bungeanum. The sequence goes on along the minus strand of SKCR01032777.1, from coordinate 14,879 downwards.
TTGGAACCAACGTTTTAATGAGATCATAAAATAATATGATTTCATACAAAATGAAGATGATTCTTGTGTATATAAAACGCACTGACATTTATTGTCCTATACATTGATGATGTATTGCTTCTTGGAAATGACATTCCCATGCTACAATCGATGAAAGCTTGGCTTTCATTAAAATTCTCCACGAAAGACCTGCGAGAGACAACCTTTATTCTAAGAATAAAGATATACTGGATAGATCTAAAAAGTTGTTGGAACTCTCCCAGAGCTCGTATATTGACAAAGATGTACGCGACCTGATGTTTCATATGCTTTGAACATATGGAGTCGTTATTAGGTCGATCCAGGTGATGGTCACTGGATTGATGTTAGGAACATCCTTGAGTATCTTAGATGAACTAAGAATGCTTTCTTAGTCTATGGGGAATCAGAATTTGAGGTGACTGGGTTCACCGATGCAAGTTTCCAAATCGATAAAGACGACTGTAAGTCATAATCTGGGTACATATTTTTATTTGAACAACAGAGCAGTGAGTTGGAAATCTTCCAAGCAAGAAAATATTTCCAATTCAACAACAAAAGAGGAATATATTACTGCGGCTGAGGCAGTAAAAGAAGCAGTTTGGATCCTTAAATTCCAAATTGGATTAGAAGTAGTTCTGTTAGCAGTTGAGCTGGGCTATAGCACATGCTAAGGAACCACAATCTTATCAACGATCCAAGAATATACTTCGACAGTTTAATATGATTCATGAGATCATACATCATGGTGATGTCAAGATCGCATCGGATGACAACCTTGATGACCCGCTAACGAAAGTTATTTCTCAGTAAAAGTTTGAGCGACATGTACATAGTACAAGTGTTAGACACTTGAGTGATTGGATATAGGCCAAATGGGAGATTGTTGGAAAATTATGACCCATAGTATCACTGTTTGTAAAGAACATGGTGTTTTGTACAAATTAACTATGTGACAAAAAGAAATTGTTATTTTATCATTATGTAATTGGATTACTTGGATTATTAATGAAAAAAGTCCATATGGTTAAATCAGATTAATAAGATATGAGACACTATTAATCCACGAACAGTTTAATCATTAAATATCCATAGTCGTAGTATTATCGAGACTGGATATCGATAATGCAGAATATACTTAATATTACACTTGTGCGCGTTATGGAAGCTTAACGACATAGTTCTCATATATTTAAGTATTGGATACTTATGCAAGTGTGATCAGAGGTTCTGTTAGCCATTGGATCGGGAACAGCTTCGCTCTGGATAGACCCTCGGAGTCCCATTGAAACCTTAGACTTATTAGCTCACGATCTTCCTTGAGGATAGATAGCCCTTTAATAGATTTCCTTACAGGAAAGACATATACCTGTTGGGCGGGGGTAACCACAATTGGAACTTAATCCTAATGAATCCAGGTAATTTGGTTGACATAGACATATGTTCAATTGGGTTATACTAGGTATTTGCATCTGACCATCGACATAGGCTTTTGCATAATTTCGTGTTCCAGGTTAGTAAACCGATATATTGCACAAACATGAAATAACCACTTTATCTTTTAAAAGATATTGGAAAGATTCACAACCCTGGATAGTTTCTTAATATTGAATTTTATTTAATTTAATTTTGAGCAATTTTATTTACTTGTTTTTAAGTTTAAAATCATCACCATTTCAAATAAATCAATCAACATGTTAGATACTAGTAATCATTTGACCTCATAAAATTAATAGATTAGGTATTAAGACTTCATGGGATCGATACTTTTTATACTACTTGAACGATACGTGCGGTTGCGTTATACGCGTGTGATTACGCCGGTCAAGTTTTTGGCGCCGTTGTCAGGGAATTATTTATCTTTCACTATTAGTTTTAGGGTTAGATACCTTTACATGTATCTAATTTCTTTTTACTTATTGTTTTTGCTTTCACTTGTTTCAGGTTCTCAGACACTACATGAGAAGAACTAGAAGCTTTGAAATCCGTCCGCTTGACCCAGAGATTGAAAGAACCATCAGACAATTGAGAAGGAAAAGCGAGAAGGCCAAGAAGCAATCATTAACATGGATCCTGAGCCTTTGGAGGTTGCACCACCAATTCCCATTCAAGACAGAACCATTCCGGTGGTTGACGGCTTTATTTCCTATATTGTACTTCCTCTCTTACCAGCAAATACGTGTGACATCAAAACATGCATTCGGATGATTCAACAATCAGTTCAGTTTTGGGGGAATGCAACTGAAGATCCTAATGCCCACATCAGCAATTTCTTGGAAGTTTGCAGCACTTTCAATTAAGAAGCTATGAGACTGCGATTTTTTCCATATTTCTTGAAAGACAGAGCAAAAGCTTTGCTACTTTCACTACCAGCAGGTTCCATCACAACTTGGAACAATCTAGCCACCAAATTCCTTGCAAAGAACTTTCCACCAGACAAAACAGCAAAACTGAGGAATGACATCACATCTTTTGTTCAACTTGATTCAGAGACTCTCTACGAAGCTTGGGAAAGGTACAAAGATTTACTCTGGAAATGTCCTCACCATGAGATTCCAAAATGGCTTCAAGTCCAAACTTTCTATAATGGACTTTCTGGACTAATGAGAACCACAATTGATGCTGCTACTGGAGGAGCTTTGATGGCAAAAGGAGAAGATCAAGCTTGGGACCTAATCGAAGAAATGGCCAACAACAATTCCTTGTGGCCAACATAAAGGAGCATGATTCAAAGAATTGCAGGAATTTATGAAGTTGGAGCCAATACAGCAGTCAGTGCCAAATTTGATCAGATATGCAAATTCATGGAGACTCTCAGCACGCAAAGCAACATTGGATCCACAAGTTCACCATATGAAGGAGCACCAAAGCCAAACCAACTTAAAGAAATTGTGAATTATGTCAACAATTTCAACAAATATGGGAATAATCCATATTCCAACACCTACAACCCAAGGTGGAGGAATCATCCCAATTTTTCATAGAGCAATAATTTAGGGCAAAAAAACTATTCACCACATGGATTCCAGCAACAGAACAAAAGCCAGGAGTTTGAAAAAGAACCATAAATGAAAGAATGGATTGCAGAGATGTTCAAAAAGCAACAAGCAGCATATGATGCTATCTTTCAAAGCCAATCTGCTTCCATCAAAGCACTGGAGAATCAAATTGGACAACTGGCTAATGCTTAGAGTTACAGACCGCCAGGTACCCTTCCTAGCAAAACAGAGCCAAATCCAAGGAACATTGGGAAGGAGCAATGTCATGCCATCATGTTAAAAAGCGGTACTGAAATCAACAGAGATGTTGGAATCAAGGAAACAATTGAAGATGTTCCAAAAGAAGCAAAGCAACAGATGGAGGAAAAAGAAGCAAAAGAAAAAGAACCAGAAAAAATTACTCTACCTCCACATTTTCCACAATGACTTTAGAAAAAAAAACTGGACAAGCAGTTTGCTTGTTTCCTGGAAGTTTTCAAAAAGCTACACATCAACATCCCATTTGCAGAAGCCTTGGAACAAATGCCCAGCTACGTCAAATTCATAAAAGACATTCTTTCACGAAAGCGGAGATTGGGAGATTACGAGACAATAGCATTATCAGAAGAATGCAGTGCTATCATCTAGAGGAAGTTTCCCCCAAAGTTGAAAGATCATGGCCGTTTCACCATTCCTTGCATCATAAGAGAACATAACTTCGGTAGGGCTTTGTATGATTTAGGTGCTAGTGTTAACCTGATGTTTTTTTCTATTTTTAGGAAACTACAAATTGGAGAAACAATGCCTACCTCAGTCTCTCTGCAACTTGCTGATAGAACGTTGGTATTTTCGAGAGGTGTAGTTGAAGATGTGTTGGTCAAAGTTGAAAAATTCATTTTCCCAGCATATTTTATTGTCCTTGACATGGAAGAAGACACAGATGTGCCGATAATCCTCGGGAGACCATTCTTGGCTACAGGTCAAACCATTATTGATGTACAGAAATGAGAACTAACAATGAGGGTACAGTACCAAGAAGTAACATTCAATGTTTTCAGAGCCATGAATTTCTCGGACGATGAAAAGAATGAGGAATGTTTTAGACTTGATATGATACAAAGTACCATCCAAAATTCTGACAAAAAGCAAAGTTCTACGGACAAATTTAAAGCAAGTCAATCTCCTTTGGAGTATAAAGATAAAGCGTACTATGCATAGAAGAAGCCAAGTCTTGTCCTACAAGAAACAGAAGAGAAACAGTTCCACTAGCTCAACGAATTGGAGGAATTTCACATACAGCCTTTTGAGAATGCCAAATTGTACAAAGAAAAGGCCAGGAAAAGCTATGATGAGAAGTTAGTGCACATACAACTGGAACCATGACAGAAGGTACTGTTAAACAAATCAAGGGTGAAATTCTTCCCATGGAAGCCAAAATGATGGTGGTCGGGTCTATTCCTAATCACCAAGGTTTTACCATATAGAGCCATTGAGATACATGATCCCGACACCAACGAAACATTCAAGGTTAACAGTCAGCGTGTCAAGCACTACTGGGGAGAATCATTTGAGCGACAAAAAGAAAGTGTCACACTTTCAGATCGAGCATAACCTTCGGCCAGTCATGTCTAGCTGACGATGTTAAACTTAGCGCTAGCTGGGAGGCAACCCATACAATCTTTGTATATATTGTGATTTGATGTGATTTCATTTTGTGTGTTTAGTTTTCGCAGGTTAAGTCATTTCAGGATGGAAGAAGCTCTCACAAATCTTCACAAGCAATTTCCTTCTCTCCCTCAAAAATATCTGATGAAAGTTTACAAAGCTCGCTTGGAACGGATGAGACTACTGATGATCAAAGGTAAACCTACTGATATTCGTTGGATTATTGAAGCACAAGTCTGATTGGCAGGTGAGTTCTCTAATCCTTTTATTTCACATCTGCCGGGTTTAGGAAGAAGCACCTATGCTAAAAAGAGAAGAGCCAAAAGAATATGTGTTTGTCATAAATGTGCTCGTATGTTTTGTAATACTCGTTGTCGTTCTTTAGGAATGATGTCTGATAAACGTGAAGATAAGACTAATTTCATTGGGATGGCTTGAGTAAGGAGTCTTTGGATGACATATCTAAAACTCTTGTGACGCATCTCAGTGGATGTGTGTATCATGAAATTCACGTGTTATATGCACAATTCCAAAAAGAAAGACAACAGTTAAGTCGCGGGAATCTGACTCAAAAAGACCATGTTTGCCAATTTATAAGCAAATTGGATGGGATGCTTGTCTCTGACGCATAGACTTCAATCAAGCCGTAAATGATTGTAAATATTATATCTCTTTGTCTTTTCCTAATAATTATGATTTGTTTTGTTGTTTTCTTTTATTTTCTCCGACAGGATCTAGACATTTTTTACTATCACGATTTATTTCACTCCTTAACTAATAATTGTCATTTGGCAGGTACTAGTGCTATTATTTTTACTCACCATTTTCAGGTGTTATAAATTCAACTCATCATTGCACTTTTAAAGACATCCAGAGTAAAACATGGAAGCCACTTCAAGAAGACGAGTTGGAAATATCTGTGTGTTTTGTGGTACTAGTGTTGGTGTTAACCACAATACGTAGTAGCAACATAGGAATTGGGTCGAGTCTTAGCTGCAAGGAATATGCACTTAGTATATGGCGGTGGCAATCTTGGACTAATGGGGATCGTTTCAAAGGCCGTACAAGAAGGAGGCAGTCAAGTCTTGGGAATCATCCCAAAACCCTTGGCGGAGGCAAATCTTATTGGACCATCAAACGGAGAAGAACTAATTGTGCCAGGTATGTCTGAATGACTAGTAGAAATGATTAACTGGGCTGATGCTTTTATTGCTTTTCCAGGTGGCTTGGGCATAATGGAGGAAATTTTTACAGTATTATCTTAGGCAGACTTGAACATACACCAGAAACCGCTTAGATTGTGCAACATTGAAGGATTTTATGATTTTCTTTGTGTATTTCTTGATGATGCTCGGAGAAATTGGTTCGTGACAAAACCTATGAAATAACTTCTCTTTACTACCAGAACTGCTGCGGATCTAATTGACCAAATCTTAGCCTTTGAACCACAAATTGACCCTATCATTTCAAAGATAAACTGGTCCGAGAACGATCATGGTAAGAGGCGTCAGATTAATCTGGATCTTAACCTTTAACTTTTCGTGTAGAATTTCAATTAACCAGGTATTATCTTCTAAACGCTTCTTCTACTGTTTAAGACATTGGGGACAATGTCTCATTTACGTTTGGGGGAGAGAATTAGTTGATTAGTATCTTGTTTTTAGTTTGTGTGTTGTTTTTATTTTTAGTCCAATTTGTTTCGAAAAAAATTGAAAATTTTTACAAAAAACAAAAAAAAAATTATGTTTTTAATTTGATTAATCGGGTGAAATTGGTGAGAGATAGCTGTGTAAGGAGTCCCCACTCCTGATACGTATTTCAAACCTATTTCAGAACAAGTTAATTTTTATTTATTCCCTTTTGAATTATTTAATTTGTAAATTTTCCTTAATACTGACTAAAATGGATCTGCATATGCTCAGTTGGCAGGTAATACCAATATGCATGGTAACATACGGACATAAACTGTTGAAAAGTTTGTAATATTCAGTGCTATAGTTTAACTGGAGGAAGCATCTCAAAAAGTGATGGAGTAGAAAAAAAACATTTGAGACCCGAGTTATTAAGTCTATAAGGGTGTTTTAACACCTAGTGCCTTAAAGCCAACTGGTTTGGGAGTCACTAGCCCAAAGCTCGCTACATGGATCAAGGATGTTGCAAAAAATATATAAGTCTGAAGTCTGAGTAATTATGTCCGTAGGGGTGTCTTAACACCTAGTGCCTTAAAGCCAACTGGTTTGGGAGTCACTGGCCAAAAGCTCTCTACATAGATGGAAGATATTGTATATAAATAAAAAAAAATCAAAAAGAAAGAAAAAATCAGAAAAATTATTCCATTGCTATAAAAAGTTAAGGGTGAACACGGTTTCGGGTCAAACCGCGAACCGCACCGACTGAACCGAACCGCGCGGTTTGAAAAAATATTAAAAATGATTTTAAACCGCACCGAATCGAACCGTAAATTTCGGGTCGGTGCGCGGTTTTGACCCACACCGAACCGCCCAAACCGCAAATTAAAATATGAAAGATTTTGTTATAATGGCTAGGACTGTTGCCCTTAAAATTAATGGTACCTAGCCTTAACAGCTTAAGAACCGTGACTTAAAACGTTTTCAAAACCAAGGACCACAAAAACAAACATCATTATTGTTTTTTTTTAATGTGTTTATTATTTTATCTATATATATACACACATACACAACACATGTATTTTGTGTTGAAAGATTTTGTTATATTATTTGAGAAAGAAAGTGGGAATTAAAAAAAAAAAGATATGATATGTTACTTATTCCTATACGTGTTCTTGAAGGAATAGCTTGGATTCAATATTAAGGAAAAAGACGAGGATTTTTAGTGGAAGTAGCAGCTCCCAAAGATTAAAAAAAAATGAAATATGGTTCCTTCTACCTCTATCACGAATTTATTGTATATTTGGTTCCGATAATTTGAACTAACACTTGTTAGATCACTCTTAGTCTCTGACACATATATTTTTATTTATTTTATATTTATATTTGATTATTATCGGAATAGATATTCTAAGATATTTAATTATCATATGACAATATACCATGAATAAATGAAAATTATGTATTTTTTCTCTTCAATTATATTGTGAAAACACATAAAATTTTCTTAAAAATTTTATAATCCAAACCGCCGACCCGAACCGTCCAAACCACTAAACCGCCAACCCAAACCGCCGTGGATTTCCTTATCAAATTTGCAGTTTCGGTTTCTAATTTCCCAAACCGCCAACTCGCGCGGTTTGAAGGAAAAAATGAAAAAACCAACCCGAACCGCACCGCGAACACCCATAGAAAAAGGTGTGAATTCTGATAAAACTTTATGACAAAAATATTACTCCCTTCTCAACTGCACTTGTGACAGTGGTGGGCAAAAATGAGTTTATTAATATTTTGTTGGCTGTGTATATGGAGAATGGTAAATATAATCGGAGAATTTACTTATTCGGTAATTTAGAAAGAAACAAAACAATTAGTAACTTGGAATAGAAGTTTCACCTGGTTAGTCACTAACTTCTTTATTCTATTTTCTCTTGTCTTTTTGTTTTTGTGTGCATTAGTTTTACTACCTTTTTACTTTTGTAAAATATTTGTGGGTATCATTGCTGTAAACCCTCACGAACTACAACTCGTCCACTAGGGACACCTAGAGGTTTAAAGGCTTGTTGCATACGCTAAATGCAATCGTAATCCCTACGAAAGTGGCTTAGTTATATTTTATTTTATTTTAAAGATGTTTATGTTATTTTATTTTATGTTTTGCTCGAGGACTAGCAAAATGTTAGGTTTGAAGGTGTGATGAGTGGTAAATGTATCACTATTTTCCACTCATTTAACTTAATATTTTGTGTAGTTTCTTGAGTTTTGTGAATATTTTGATGTGTTTTGGGGTATTTTTTAGATAAATAAAATTCCAGGACATTCTGGAGGTGATTTGGAGCCAAAATATTAAAAACGAACATAAAAGGGCAAAATGGTAATTTGGCGCGTCGCGACGTCTAACTTGCACCGCTTCATGCTAACATGCGCGGGGGACACGTGTCAAAATCTGAAAAGTTTGACTTTGCTAACTTGCACCGTGCCACGTGTCAACATCACAGCTGATCTGCTAACGTACGTCGTGCCACGTGTCATAATCCTATGGTGTCGACAATCACCATCGCCACATGTCACCCCACGTGTCAGCCACATCATCGACATGTCAGCAGAAGACCGAGTCAACTTTGCCATGTCACCATCAACCAATCACAGCGTGCCACATGTCACAATCCTATGGTGTCGACAATCATTATCGCCACGTCATTGCCACATCATCGTCATGTCAGCGCCACATCAGCACAATTATTGAATTAATCATCCATATCGCCACGTCATCTGATAAGAATCTAGGCATACCAACCAGCATGTGACACGTGTCGCGTCGCGACACCAGCTTCGCGTCACGACGCGTGAGGCCTATCGACACATATAAATTCAGTTCGAGATTTCAATTTCAGATGTACATTCCTCTCTGTAATTCTCTGAATAAATAAGGAGTTTGTATCTAGTTTTCTTTTAATTTCAGTTTTGTAATTAATTTTTATTTACTTTCTGTAATAGTAATTTACTTTCTTTACTTTTTTAGTTTTTACTATTCAGCTATGAGGATGTAACTTCACCTTGATAAGGTGAAAGGTAAAACTTTTATTACTGCTATTTAGATTAATCTCCCTTAATTATAATTTATTCACTACTTAAAATTTGACTTAACAATGGTACCGTTATATTTGTCGGTTGGTAATCAATTATAAACTGGTTTTAACCTAACTAATTAAGGATACCGCCTGGTTGGTCGGTTGGTAATTTACCGTCTATATGGCTGGTTTATGGACAAATATTGATACCGCTTTTATGGCCGGTTGTACTTATTTTGACTTAATCAGGTTACCGCTTATATGGCTGGTTGGTAATATCATCACAAGTTAATATATTATATAAAGGATATATCTAAAATAGTAGTGGTAAAAGTAGATCATTTAACCCTAGCATTTTATTTTATTGTAATTTTACTTTTCAGTATTTACTTTACCGCATTTACTTTTCAGCATTTTACTTTGTCTTTTATTTTTATGTTTTTATTAGCCCTAGTTATGTGTCGTAAGTAAGTTAGTTATCTGGGGTTGTGATGAATTCTAATATCACCAGTTTATAAGGGGTTATTTTATAGTTTGGGTAATTTAAAGGTTTACTTATTAAGTCTTAAACTTAATGTTTCTTGTTAACTGGCCACTAATAAGATTGATCTGGAAAAAACTAAAATATACTTGACAAAGGAATTTTAGGTTTTAACCTTAGACTTAATAACCCACGATCTTCCTTGAGGATAGATAACCCTTTAATAGATTTCCTTATAAGATAGACATATACCTGTCGGGCGGGGGTAACCACAATTGGAACTTAATCCTAATGAATCCAGGTAATTTGGTTGACATAGAAATATGGTTCAATTGGGTTATACTGGGTATTTACATCTGACCATCGATATAGGCTTTTATATAATTTCATGTTCCAGGTTAGTAAATCGATATATTACACAAACATGAAATAACCACTTTATCTTTTAAAAGATATTGGAAAGATTCACAACCCTGGATAGTTTCTTAATATTGAATTTTATTTAATTTAATTTTGAGCAATTTAATTTACTTGTTTTTAAGTTTAAAATCATCACCATTCAAATAAATCAATCAACCTATTAGATACTAGTAATCATTTGACCTCATAAAATTAATAGATTAGGTATTAAGTCCTCGTAGGATCGATACTTTTTATACTACTTTAACGATACGTGCGCTTGCGTTATACGCGTGTGATTACGCGGTCAAGTAACTTGTTACAACTTCTAAGTTGACCAATTAATATATAATAGGTTGGTGTTTAGGATTTGGTTTGTGTGTTTTAAAAGCAATCCAAGCTTTTTACATAACCATTTACCAAATTCCATCACTAGTCAAACACATTGATGTAAGTTGGTGGTCCCCACTTTAAATTCCAAATTTAAGTCGGACAATCCAACACGGAACTTCGCTCAGGCCCGGGTTCATTTAATTTCGAATTAAACGAATTTGCCGTTGCGACTTAATTAAATCCAATTTAATTAAATAATAATAGCTCGCAATATTATTATGTAAGTCGCTTACGAATTAATTCTAAATTAATTCGTTCGCTTGAATTAAAATCCAATTTCAATTCCGCATTGAAATCTAATTTCAATTAATATATCTAATATATTATTTTAGCCCAATTAAATAAATTAAATAGTAAAATCTAATTCACTATTAAATTCATTTTGCAGATTAATTCCAAATTAAATGCGTTCTCTCTCTTCTCAACGAATTTAATCCAGATAAATTCCCAATGCAATTAATCCCAGATTAATTCTTTCTTTGTGGTAATTAATCCCAGATTAATTTATTACCGTAATTAATCCCAGATTAATTTTGTTCGAGTCAAATGTCATCGGTCAATTTTTGGGAAGCGACCCAATAGATCACTGTGTTAAGGATATGCCCTATACCCAACTTATGGATGGGCTATATGTACATGTATTTGTAATATTTTTCATTAATTAATAAAATGGCAATCTTTATTATATGTGTCTTACAAAAATTATATGAATCATCAAACACTGTAATAAAGCCCTTGGAGTAATAAGATGATGGCTTCCACGCCTTATGAGATTCATTACTCTTAAACGTTCCTAGTCATAGTTTTGTGAATAATCTGGGTGTTCAAAAATAAGAGAGACTAGCATGAAGATATGATCCGCCCATGCGCATGTCTAGGACACAAAATCGCGCAAAGTTTAAATTTTTGAAATTGTACTTCATTAGAACTCCATTTCAAGTTTCCAATCTCCAAAATCAAAATGTCAAGTCCAGTTTTTGCCCTTATTTGACCCATATTTCATCCTAAATGATTCCATTGAGTCTCAATTTTATTTTATATGTAAAATAAACTAAAACACATCAAAACATTCATCAGACCCAAGAAACTAAACAAAATATTAGGTAAACGGGCGGTAAATATTGATATATTTTCCACTCATCAGACCCCCAAACCTAATATTTTGCTAGTCCTCGAACAAAACAACAAAATAAAATACAGTAAAGAATTAAAATTAAACTAAGCCACTTTCGTAGGGATCACGGTTGCATTTAGCGTATACAACAAGCCTTTAAACCCATAGGTGTCCCACGAGTTGTAGTCTCGTGAGGGATTACAGTGACGATACCCATAAACGTCAATATAATGCAAACAAAAGCAAAAAGACAAGAGAAAAATGAATAAACAAGTTATTGACTAAGCAAGTGAAACTTCTTATCCAAGTTAGTAGATGTTTTATTTCTTTGTAAATTACCAAATAAGTAAATTCTCCAATTATTTTTACCATTCTTCATATACACAACCAACAAGGTATTAATCAAATCATTGTGCTCACAATATTCATAAGTGTAGTTGAAAAGAGAGTAATATTTTTTGTTCTAAAGTTATATCCGAATTCACACCTTTTTAACAATGTTTTTTTTTTCTTTTTTTCCACTTTTTTATTTAGTAAAATAAAGAAAGCAACATTTTCAATCCATGTAATGAGCTTTGGGCCAGTGACTAAGTGCATATTCCTTTCAGCTATGACTCTACCAAATTCATGTGCTGTTGCAACGAACTCTGGTTTAAAACCAACACTAGTACCGCGAAACACATAGATATTAACAACTCATCTTCTTGAGGTGGTTTCCATTTTTATGTATGTATTTCTTTCTCAGCTCTAGATGCCTTCAAAAGTGTAATGATGAGTTGAATTTATAGAACATGAAAAAAGGTGAGTAATAATAGCACCAATATCTGTCAGATGACAATTATTAGTTAAAGAGTAAAATAAATCGTGAAAGGTCAAAAAGTCTGGATCCTGTTAGAGAAAAGAAAATAACAAAACAAATCAAAATTATTAGATAAATACAAAGATAATATAATATTTACAGAAAGTAACGGCTTGAATGATGTCTATACATCAAGGACAAGCTTCCCATCCAATTTTCTTATAACTTGGCAAACAAGGTATTTTACAGTCAGTTTCCCAATACTGAACTATTTTCTATCTTTACGAAACTGTGTATGTAACATGCGAATTATGTGATACACATATCCACTGGGATGCGCCTCAAGAGTCTTAGATATGTCATCTAAAGACTCCTTACTCAAGCCATCCCAAAAGAATTTAATTTATCATCACGGTTATCAGACACCATTCCTAAAGAACAACAATGAGTATTACATGTCATGCGAGCACATTTATAGTAAACACCCATTCTTTTAGCTCTTCTCTTTTTAGGTGCTTCTTCGTAAACAAGATATATGTGAAATAAAAGAGTCAGAAGACTCACCTGCCAATCGGACCCGTACTTCAATAATCCAACGAATGTCATTAGGAATATCTTTGATCATCAGTAGTCTCATTCGTTCCATGTGAGCTTTGTAGACTTTCATCAGAGAGTTTTGAGGGAAAGAAGGAAATTTCTTGTGAAGATTTATGAGAGCATCTTCTATCCTAAAATATGAATTTACCTACACAAATTAAACACACAAAAATAAAATATACCAAAACTGAATATATACACAAATTCATGGGTTGCCTCCCAGCTAGCGCTAAGTTTAACATCGTCAGCTAGACATGATTACCTAAACGTTTGGCTGGATCTAAAAGTGTGACACTTTCTTATTATCACTCAAATGATTCTCCCCAGTAGTGTTTGACTGTAACATCTCAGATTTTCGGGACAGATCTGGATGGTTCTCGGACTGAAGTTATAGTCTCAGAACAGGATGATTGCAATGAATAAGAGTTCAAGTGATGATTTATGAACCAGAATAATATAAAGTGAAGATTTGTTGCATTAGAAGATGCGTCGTCTAAAAAAATCAGTTACGCGATTTTTATTATACGCGTAAAGTTTGCGGTTTTGGTAACAAAAATAGTAATGAACTTCGATTGCATTGATTATTGAAACATCAGACTCGTTTTTCCGACATGAACAACTTTTGTGTTGATCACTTTTCGAAAATCACGTCGGAAGGGCTTCAAAATTGATGATTTCTGAAAATACCCTTATAAGTGGGGGCATTTTGGTAATTTCTAGAATGAGATATTTAGTATTACTTGAATTTCATTTTAAATAGAAATAGAGATTTAGAAAAAAAAAAAAAAAGAAAGAAACGTAGCAGTGGCGTGCAGGAGAGAGAAAGAGAGAGGAAGTCGCGCCGACGCCCTCCGACCGGTATCACGCCGATGAAACACTGGTGCTCGACGCGTCCGGCCATGGCGCACCTACTAGTGGCCGGCGTCGTTGCAGGGGTTGCTAGAAATGGTGAGAAAATAGAGGAGAAGGGCGCGCTCATGGGTTTTTCGATCTCAGTTCGTCGGTTCGATTCACAGCCCGAGCCACCTACCAAATCGAAGCCCTCGATGAGTACTACGGGATGATGGTGATGAATTATCTGATTCATGCCCGGAATCACGCTAATGAGGAGTAAAGCTGCGAGTGAATAGTACTCGATGTGAACAGTAGCTCCGATCAGAATTCTGTCGATTCTAGCGCGTTCGTGGGATCATTTGGAGTCGGTATATAGCATCGAAATCTTGGTAAGAGCTCTTGGTAAAAAGTTGTGAATTTCAAGTTTTTCGTTAATTATTTGAATGTTTCCAGTAGCTTCGTAGAGTAGCGTAGCGATATAATTTGAGTTGTTTGAGCTTTAGTATATTGAATATGTGTTTGTGGTAGAATTCAAGTGAGAACAGATTAGATTTGATCGATCCAGTAGATAAAAGTGGGTTTCGGTGAAACTGGGTTTCTCGCTCGACTGAGCGTTGATGACCATAACTTTGGATATGATATTGTGAGAATAATTGAGTAATTTCGGATAAGTTCGGAAGGTCTAAGATCATTTCGCAGCGTTTGCAGAAACTTTTCTGCAAGATTTACCGCAAACGCGTAAAATGAAATCTAAGTCATCTAGCTAATTTAGAATAGTAATATAAAGATATATGAGAGTAATGAAGTTCGAACCGTAGAATCAGAGAGGATTCGTGCATTCCGAAAAGGTCCAGAAGTTTTTTTAGATTAGTGAAAGTTCCGCAAATTTACGGTTATAACCT